>JAQZBX010006353.1:0-36169 GCA_029593785.1 Cabassous unicinctus | reverse complement strand
CTTTGGATACAGTTACAAAAGAGATGAGCTAAAGGCTTCAAATTTGAAACTTAAATGCCGCATGAATGATGTGAAAGTTTCTATGTGTGCTCTGAAAGAAAATCTTGTCTCCTGCAGCCACAGGCTTGAGATATCTGAGATCTAAACTCAGCTCTCATGGTATGAGTAGCAGAGTTACAAAGGAAACTAAAATCTCAACTCTGCAGTTTCTGTGGTTAAAGTGATGGCATTGATTAGAAAGGAGTGGAACCCAGAGGAATGGGATGGCAACATATGGGATGATGATAATATTGGCAGGGACAATGGAACCCTAAATTCTTCTGAGATTTTACCAGATAAACCTGTGATGGCCTGCCTGCCCTGTGGAGACACCTTGTTGACACCTTGTCAACCTTTTATCACCCAGCCTCCAGCCTGCCCCAGGGAGTCCAGAACTCCTTCCAGCCCTGAGGTAGATACCAGCCAAACTCCGGCATGCACTGCCCAGCCTCCAGTATGCCCTGAGGAATCTACCTTCCAACCCTTGCCTGAAGAGATTAATCCTATCTCACCAGAAGAAAATGCAAAGAAATGCCCTGAGGTCAGTAGCTTGCAAGACATTTCTAATACTTCCCCTTACCCACCCCCATCACCCCTCTTGTCTTCCAGATCAATTACTAGACTAAAATCACAACAAGGCCCCAAAGGTGAAATACAAAGTGTGACCCATGAGGAAGTATGCTATACTCTGAAACAGCAGCAGGAGTTTTCCAACTTATATAGACAGAAATCAGGAGAATATGTGTGGGAATGGATACTAAGGGTATGGGATAATAGTGGAAGGAATATAAAGTTGGATCAGGCTGAATTTATTGATATGGGCCCACTAAGCAGAAATTCTGGATTCAACGCTGTAGCTCGTGGGGTTAGAAAGGGCTATAACAGTTTGAGTGGCTGACTGAAACATGGACCAAAAGATGGCCCAGCATGTCTGAAGTTGAGAGGCCTGATTTGCCGTGGTATACAGTAGATGAGGGGATTCGAAAGCTTAGAGAGATGGGAATGCTAGAATGGATTTACTGTTTAAGACCTGCCCACCCCCCCCAGGAATGTCCAGAGGACAGACATTTAACCAGGACTGAGAGGAATAAATTTGTAAGACTAACTCCATCTTCCCTGAAGAGCTCTGTGGTTGCTCTTCTCTGTAGCCCAGATCTTACTGTAGGGAGGGCTGTAATGGAATTAAAATCCTTAAACATTATGGGGATGATCAGATGGGTCTGGTAAAAGTATCTGCAGTTAATGGCCAAAGACAAGGTGGGTGTGGCTACCGCAATGAAAGGTAGATTCAAAGCAGCACACAGAATAGTCTGAGTTGCTTAGAGTCATGGTGTTGGCTAACAGATCATGGGGTACATAGAAGTGAAATACATGGGCAGTCTACTAAATTCCTTCTAAATCTGTATAAACAGAAGAGAGTTCTAAGTCAAGTGAACAAAATCCTAACTCTAATTACAGACGCAGAGAATCACAGCCCCTTAATCAATTCCCAGACTTGAGACAGTTTACAGACCCAGAGCCCCTTGAATGAGGAGAAGGCCAGGTCTCTTTGGGGAAGGATCCTGTTAAACTGCCAAAAATGTATACTGTTAGTCTTCCTCCCACCTTTCCCCAGGGAGACCTATGGCCTTTTGCCAGAGTAACTGTGCACTGGGGAAAAGGAAATGATCAGACAATTTGGGGATTATTAGACACTGGTTCAGAAGTCATATTAATTCCAAGAGACCCAAAACGTCACTGTGGTCCACCAGTCAGAGTAGGAGCTTATGGGGGTCAGGTGATTGATGGAGTTTTAGCTCAGGTCCATCTCACAGTGGGTCCAGTGGGTCCCCAGACCCATTCTGTGGTTATTTGCCCGGTTCCAGAATGCATAATTGGAATAGACATACTCAGTAACTGGCAGAATCCCCACATTGGATCCCTGACTTGTGGAGTAAGGGCTATTATGGTAGGAAAGGCCAAGCAGAAGCCACTAGAACTGCCCCTACCTAGCAAAATAGTAAATCAAAAGCATTACTGGATTCCTGGAGGGGTTGCAGAGATTAGTGCCACCATTCAGGATTTAAAGGATGCAGGGGTGGTGATTCCCACCACATCCCCATTCAACTCTCCCATTTGGCCTGTACAGAAAACTGATGGATCTTGGAGGATGAAGTAGATTATCATAAACTTAACTAGGTGGTGACTCCAATTGCAGCTGCTGTCCCAGATGTCGTATCACTGCTTGAGCAAATCAACTCTTCCCCTGGTACCTGGTATGCAGCTGTTAACCTGGCAAATGCTTTTTTCTCAATTGCCATTAGTAAGGACCACCAGAAACAGTTTGCTTTCAACTGGGAAGGCCAGCAGTATACCTTCACTGTCCTGCCTTAGGGGTTTATCAAGTCTCCAGCCCTATGTCATAATATTGTCCACAAGGACCTTGATTGTCTCACCTTCCCACAAGACAACACTGGTCCATTATATTGATGATATCATGACGATAGGACCTACTGAGCAAGAAATAGCAAAGACTCTAGACTTATTGGTAAGGCATTTGCATGAGAGGGGATGGGAAATAAATCCAACAAAAGTACAGGGTCCTTCCACCTCAGTGAAATTTCTAGGTGTCCACTGGTGTGGGGCATGTTGAGATATCTCTTCTGTGGCAGTCTGGCATTGTTTATGAATTCCAAAAATAGATATTAGATTATGTTTGTAAACTGTTCTGTACCTGGGCATGATTGAATTATGATTTGGGCTTTGATTGGGCCACCTCAGTAGGACATTGTGTCCCTGCCCCCTTGGTGGGTGGGGACCCACAGAGAAAACTACACAGCAGAAAACAGAGTTGGAGATTTGATGCTGGAGTTTTGATGTGGAGCCTGGGGAAGTAAAGACACAGAAAAGGAGGACACAAGGGAGTTTTTGAGCTGGAGCCCAGGAAGTGAACACACAGAGGAAAAAAGATGGCTACTTAGATACAGCAAAAGTCCTGGGCAGACAGACAGAGCTGGTCTCCTGAGAGTCTACAGGTGGCCTTGTGGAGAGAGCACAGGAGCTGAATCTGGAGAGAAATGGAGCCCTCAGAAGAGAGGAACCCAAGAAGCCTGAACTCTTGGCAGACGTCAGCAGCCATCCTGCCCCAATACGTGGTAATAGACTTTGGTGAGGGAAGTAATTTGTGCTTTATGGCCTGTAAGCTTCTACCCCAAATAAATGTCCCTTATGAAAGCCAACAGATTTCTGGTATTTTGCATCAGCACCCCTTTGGCTCACTAATACACTTTCTAAAGTGAAGGATAAGCTGTTGCATCTGGCCCCTCCTATGGACAAAAAAGAGGCACAACATGGACTTCCCCTCACCAAGGCTGACTTGGCTACAGCCACTGCTGAGTGCCCAATCTGCCAGGAGCAGAGACCCATGCTCAGCCCCCAATATGGCACCATTCCTCGAGGTGACCAGCCCACTACCTGGTGGCAGGTTGACTACATTGGACCACTTCTACCATGGAAGACGCAGCGATTTGTTTTAACTGGAATAGACGCACGTACTCCAGAAATAGATTTGCATTTCCTATACATAATGCTTCTTCCAAAACTACCACCCGTAGACTTACTGAACGTCTCATCTACCAACATGGCATTCCACACAGCATTGCTTCTGATCAAGGAACCCATTTCACAACAAATGATGTGCAGGATTGGGCTCATGCCCATGGAATTCACTGGTCTTACCATGTTCCCTATCACCCTGAAGCAGCTGAATTAATAGAACGGTTGAATGGCCTTTTGAAGACTCAATTACAGCACCAACAAGGTGGCAATACCTTGCAGGGCTGGGGCAATGTTCTCCAGGAGGCTGTGTATGCTCTTAATCAGCATCCACTCTATGGTGCTGTTTCTCCCATAACGAGAATCCAGGAATCAAGGGGTGGAAGTGGGTGTGGCACCACTCACTATTACCCCTAGTGACCCACTAGGAAAATTTTTGCTTCCTGTCCCTGCAACCTTAAGCTCTGCTGGTCTACAGGTTTTAGCCCCAAAAGGAGGAGTGTTGCCACCAGGGAACACAACAATGAATCCATTGAACTGGAAGTTAAGACTGCCACCTGGCCACTTTGGGCTCCTCTTACCTCTGAATCAACTGGCAAAGAAGGGAATTACTGTACTGGCTGGGGTGATTGATCCTGACTATCAAGGAAAATAGGACTACATCTACATAATGGGAGTAAAGAAGAGTTTGGAATACAGGAGATCCTCTAGGGCGTCTCCTAGTACTGCCATGCCCTGTGATTAAAGTCAATGGAAAATTGCAACAACCCAATCCAAGCAGGACTAACAATGGCCCAGAATCTTCAAGAATGAAAGTTTGGGTCACCCCACCAAAGACCTACGGCCAGCTGAAGTGCTTGCTGAGGGTAACTGGAACATGGAATGAGTAGTGGAAGAAGATAGTGATAAATATGTATTTTGACCATATGACCAGTTACAGAAATCAGGACTGCAATAGTCATGAATCTTTCTTCCTTATTTTGCTATGAGTATGATTGTATATGCACACAAAACAAATTTCTTTGTTTTCTTCTCCAAACTTTACCCCTATCATATGAAAAGTTGTATTAGTTTCATGTTATAATATTTAAGGATGTCAAGTCTAAGAGTGAATGTTACCCAAGGACTCACACCCTATTCCGTAGGGAATTAATGCGTTTCTGGTTGTATGCAGGAGAGTTGAACGTTGTTAGGTGGAAATATATATGCATGCATGTCTGTTGTTGTTTTTACTTAGAGACTAAGTATGTTTTAAGGTAATGTGTATGGTTGCCAAGTTGAAAAGGCATAGACAGTGATGGTTAGGCTAATGTGTCAACTTGGCCAAGTAATTGTGCCCAGTTGTTTGATTAAGCAAACACTGGGCTAATTTTAATACAAGGACATTTATGGACTTTGGTCACCTGTGAGTTTACTGCAGAGATAGCTGATTACATCTACATCAGTCAGGGAGATTGGATAAAGCATCACTCATTGCTGATGGCAATCAGTTGAATACCTTAAAAAGGGAAGTGATTTCAGCATCCAGAGAGAATTACCCATTTCATCTTTAGACAGTCAATATCTCCCAGAAACTCATCATTGGAGCCCCTGGTTTGCAGCCTGCCTGCGGAACCTGGAATTGTGCATCCCCACAGTCACGTGAGAGACTCTTATAAAATCTCATACTATTGACAGATATATCCTGTTGATTCTGTTTCCCTAAAGAACGCTGACTAATACATCTAGTAATGGTACTGCCGAGGAACATGGCAAGTCTATATTCAACTTCCTTGGCAACTGCCAAACAGTCCTCCACAGTGGCTGTATCATTCTACATTCCCACCAACAGTGAGTAAGTGTTCCTATCTCCTCACATCCTCTCCAACATTTACAGTTTTCTGATTTTTTAACAGCAGCCAGGCTAATAGGTATGAAATGATATCTCATTGTAGTTTTGATTTGCATTTCCCTAATTGCTAATGATGGAGAACATTTTTTCATGTGTCTCTTCACCATTTGTATTTCTTCTTTGGACAGTTGTCTTTTCAAGTCTTTTGCCCATTTCTTAAGCAGGTAGATTTTCTTTTTATTGTTGAGTTGTGTGGTTTCTTTATATATTGACATTAAACCCTTACTGGATATGTGATTGACAAATATTTTCTCCCATTGAGATGGCTGCCTTTTTATCCTTTTGACAAAGTCCTTTGAGGTGCAAAAGTATAATTTTGAGGAAGTCCCATTTATTTTTTCTTTTGTTGCTCATGCTTCAGGTGTAAGGTTTAAGAAACTACCACCTACTATAAGATCTTGAAGATGTTTTCCCTCATTTTCCTCTAGGAGTTTTATGGTTGTTGCTTTTAAATTTTGGTCCTTGATCCATTTTGAGTTAGTTTTATGTATAAGGTGAGCCACTTGGTTTCGAGGTGGCATTTACACAGCAATGCATAACCAAAACAGATGGATTTGTTAGAAAATTTTTTGGCTGAAGAAACACTTTCTCCACTAGGATTATTTTAGACTCCTCATTCTAGCAGCCTATAGACTATGACAGGGATGACAGAATCTACTAAGCCTTGTACTAATAAGTGATGTAACAGATCATTCAACTTCTTGCAGACACTTTGTCAGGTCATTGATCAAAACTGGCAGGATGAGATGCCCACCAAAAGGAGTGGGCATAGTGGGGACTAAGATTAAGAAGGGAATAATGAGGATTGCACATATTTTATACATTTGTAGCATATATATTGTTTTGGGTCCTGGGATGCTCAATAAGCCATTTCAGCTTCTTGCTTCCAGTGGTTTTCTTTTCCTCAGTGTATTCCATTCTCTTTTAATAGATTCCAGTACAAGGATTAAGACCTCTGCTATTGGGCTGGGCTACAACTTTAACTGAAGTAGCCTCATCAAAAAGTCCTACTTACAATGTGTTCAAACCCACCAGAATGGATTAAATTTAAGAACATATTTTTCTGGGTAACATACAGCTTCAAACCAACACACATGCACATCATTTTTGTTTGCTCTGATGACCAAAACCACAGCCATTATCACATTTAAACCTTAGCAAGGAGAGGCTCTGGGACCATCTTTTTAG
This sequence comes from Cabassous unicinctus, assembly GCA_029593785.1. Lineage (NCBI taxonomy): Eukaryota > Metazoa > Chordata > Mammalia > Cingulata > Chlamyphoridae > Cabassous > Cabassous unicinctus. Next base: position 29,517 of record JAQZBX010006353.1, on the reverse strand, counting down.
AGGGCCCCACTCCAACCTAGCTCAGTATAGCTGTGGTCAAACCCCCATCCCCATCCCTGGAAGGTACAACTGTGGGAGTTATGGACTGAGCTTTGAGTGTGACTTGGGATATCCACACGAATGTTAATAAGACCCTCTGCAATGTCGGATCAAGCAGCAGATCAATAAAAAGAGGAAGCAGGAGGTCGATGGAAAGAGGAAGCAGGTGGCTCAGGGAATGGGTCTGCTTACCCCACATTGTCAGTTCCATGCTGGCGCATGACTCTGGAGAGTAGGGGGATATTAACTTGAAGCTGGCATTTCAGGTTGTTGTGAAAGTATGTTTGGTCATGGTGGGAGCAAAGAACATATTTTATTCAATAGTTTGTCAATTTCATTTATCAATTCTAACCCTTTAGACATATGGTATATGGGCCTCCATTTTGTTTCCTTGCCCTGGACTATTTCCTAAGCCCAGGAATCATGTAAAACATTGTCCCTGTTGCTCATTCACGAAACTCTCTAAAGCCTTTTCTTCCTACCAACCACTCTGCGCCTCTCTTACATAACACATGACTTCTCATTTTTATTTTGGTTTCCCCTTCTTTCTTTTTCTTTTAGAAAGCATTACTGACTTAGGAATCAGGGAAACGCTGCCAGTAGTAATTGACCCAGGCTTCATGACTCATACCACAGTCACATCCATGGAGCCTCAGCTCAGCTTCCAGTCCAGATGATACTGCTGGCCACCGTTTCAACTCCTCCAAGGTCCATGAAGGCGTATCACACAGCTTGTGACTTACCAATCTTATTGTGATTCCAGGTACCTACCTCAGTGCCATGCACACAGTAATTTTTCAACAAATAAATTTTGAGTCATATTGTACTGAATATTTTCCTTATTAAAATAGGGAGTGTTTTTAAAGCTTTAGTCTTTTTTGATCAGCAACTCGTTTACTTCTTGCAGAAAGTCTTCTCAGCATGTATTTACTTAAATGCTAAATGTGACTATCTCAATAAGTTAGCTTTTCCTTTACTTGTAACATGAGGTCATAAGGCTACGATGAAATGTTGAAAATGTTCTTTGAAAACCAGATAGAAAAAGCCTATCTGTGTAGCACTGTTTTTGTTCAAATATACCAGCAAAAAATATAGCTCAGAGGTTTGTGCGGCCTTAAGGCAGGGATTTAAACTCTCTGTGCTTCAGGTTCTTCATCTGTAAAACAGCAACATTAATAATAGTAGTAGTTAACACAGACAGTTGGATGAAATTAAGTAAATCTATTTAAAACACTTAGCACAGTACCAGAAACATAATAAGTGAAATTATTGTATATTGAGTAGTTAAATTAAAGCCGTATACAGTAGAGTCAAGTTATCTGGTTCATATTTCTTTCTTTTTTTTAAAGATCAAACACGTTTTTAACACCAACTACCTTCCAAACCAAGCCCACTGCTGAGCCTAAATGCTTCTACACTATCAGTTTCCTAGACCCTTCAAATCAGTATCCAGAAAGTTGTGAATTAACAAGCTTTCTCCCTTGCTTCCTTGTCTTGAAATAGTGTCAGAAATTGGGGGGAGAGAGTGTGAATTTCAATTTGTATGTACTCTGAAGCAAAAACAAAAAATATAAATTGCTTGCTGTCAAATTCATGAACCTAGGTAACATTTACAGCTTCAATATTATTTTAAATTCTATAGCTAAAACAAAAGTGATATTTAATTGTAAAATATTAATTGTTTTACACTTAAAAACACTTCAGTGATTTTTCCCTTTTTTGTCTAACTTAATTTAGAGATTCCATTATACCTACTCGATATTTTAAGCATTAATGTGTTCTATAATCAAAAGCATTTGGTCTGATCAATCCTGGTACCATGTTATAAAAATATTTTTAGATGAAAAATTTGAAAAATTGTGAATATTAAACATTTTGGTGGAAATATGGCTTGAAAGATAAATATTAGAAATAAATATAATAATCTGAAATATTTTTGTTAAAAAATTGTTCAAAAGGTTTCTAGTTGAAATGATGCCAATTTATCCAGCTTCTGGATAGACACAGTGGATAAAAGCTGTGTCTAGTATGTAAAAACCTTGATCAAAATAAAATGGAAGGAAAATAAAGAGTAAAAGTTGAGAGAGAGAGGGAGAGAGAGGGAGAGAGAAAACCCAACAGATTACAGAAATGAGTAATATTCCTAAGGCTAAGTCAAAGAAAAACCCTGCAGAGTTGTGCCCTCACCTATCTTTAGAGCATCTTAGTGGTGATTTGAGGAATCAACGGGCCTTTACACTTTCTAAGACTCCACACTGAATGGAGTAACAAGTACCACCAGTGTGTATGGTTTATCTATCTATCTACACAAATCCCAGAAAATAAAGCAGAGCTCTGTTCTTCCACACTGCCATCCCATGACCATCTCTTCCCCACCTCGTAACACCACCTTCATCTGTGAAGAGTAGATAAAATGAACCTCAAGGCAGCTGGGAGAGAAGAATTCTACTTCAAAACAAATAGGAAGACTAGGCAGAGCATAAACAAAATGATAAGTAATAATGGTGAATAGAATGATAGATAGATAGATAGATAGGTAATAGATAGATAACACACTACATGAAAAAAAAAAAAAATCTAGAACCCAGTGTAAAAGAAAAACAATGATAGCCACCCCATCTTTGCTTGGCTCTAGAGAAAAACCTAATAAATTAATTCAACAAAGCAAAACTCAAAATGAAATACTGTAACAACAGAAATAAAGAGGGAAATTACAGAGGTAAAGTAAATTAAGAATTAAATCAGCACCATCACAAACCCAGAAGTAAATCAGGACTAGCAATATCTAAACAAATATTAAAAGAAAATGAAATAGAGAAAAAACAAGGGACAGAATAAACAAAACCAAAAATTGATTATTTGAAAAGATCAACAAAATCAACAAACCCTTAGCTAGACTGACAAGAGAGAGAGAGAAGATACAAACAAATAAAATCAGAAATGAAAATAGGGACGTTACTACTGACCCCACAGAATAAAAGAGAAGGAGTCTATGAACAACTGTACGCCAACAAACAAGACAATGTAAATGAAATGGACAAATTCCTAGAAACACACATAGAACCTACATGGATGCTAGAAGAAATAGAAGACCTCAACAAACCAATCACAAGTAAGGAAACCAAAATAGTCATCAAAAACTTCCCAAAGATGAACAGCCCAGGACCAGATAGCTTCACAGGTGAATTCTACCAATCATTCAAAGAAGAATTAATATCAAACTTGTTCGAGCTCTTCCAAAACATAGAACAGGAAGGAATGCTATCAAACTCATTCTATGAAGACAACATCACCCTAATACCAAAGCCAAATAAATAACATGAAAAAAGAAAATTAAAGACCAATTTTGCTCATGAATATAGATGCAAAAATCCTGAACAAAATACTTGCTAACTGAACTCAACAGGACATTAAAAAGAATTATACAATATGATAAAGTGGATTTTATCCAAGGTATGCAAGGATGGTTCAATATGAGAAAATCAATGTAATACATCACATTACTAAATTGAGGAAGAAAAATCACATGATTATCTTAACTGACACAAAAAAAGGCATTTGACAAAATCCAACATCCTTTCTTGATGAAAACTTTCTGAAAGATAGGAATAGAAGGAAACTTTCTCAACATGATAAAGTGCATATCTGAAAAGTCCACAGTTAACATTGTACTAATGGAGAAAGACTGAAAGCTTTTCTGCTGAGATCGGGAACAAGACAAGGATGCCCGCTATCACCACTGTTATTCAATATTGTGCTAAAAGTTCTAGCTAGTGCAATTAGGCAAGAAAGAGGAAAGGCATCCAAATAGGGAAAGAAGTAGTAAAACTTTCACTATTTGCTGACGACATGATTCTACATCTAGAAAATCCTGAATAATCCACAAAAAAGCTACTAGAACTAATAGATGCATTCAATAAAGTGGCAGGATACAAGATTAATATGCAAAAAATCAATAGTATTTCTATACATTACTAAAGAGCACTCTGAGGAGGAAGTCAGGAAAAAAACCCACTTACAATAGAGACTAAAAGAACCAAATATTTAGGAATAAACTTAACCAAGGACATAAAGGACTTGTATTCATAAAGCTACAAAACATTGCTAAAAGAAACCAAAGATGATCTAAATAAATGGAACGACATTCCATGTTCACGGACTGGAAGACTTAATATCATTAAGATGTCAATTCTACCCACATTTATCTACAATCCCAGTAAAATTTCCAACAGTTTTTTTTTTTTTTTTAACAGAATTGGAAAGGCCAATTATCAAATTTATTTGGAAGGGTAATAGGTCCCAAATATCCAAAAATTTCTTTAAAAAGAAGAAAGAAGTTGGAGGACTCTCACTTCCTGACTTTAAAGCATATTACTTAGCTACAGTGGAAGAACAGCGTGGTACTTGCATAAAGATAGATATGTTGGCCAATGAAATAGAATTGAGTGTTCAGAAATAGATCCTCAAATTTATGGCAAAGTCATTTTTGACAAGGCTGTCAAACCCACCCAGCTAGGCCACAACATTCTCTTCAACAAATGGTGCTGGAAGAAATGGATATCCATAACCAAAAGGAAGAAGGAGGATCCCTATCCCACAACTTACACACAATTAACTTAAAATGGATCAAAGACCTAAATATAAAAGCTACAACTATAATACTCCTAGAAGAAAATGTAGGGAAACATCTTCAAGATCTTGTGGTAGGTAGTGGTTTCTTAAACCTTACACCCAAAGCATGAGCAACAACAACAAAAAAAATCAGATAAATGGTACCTCCTCATACTTAAACACTTTTGTGCATCAAAGGACTTTGTCAAGAAGGTGAAAAGGCAGCCTATTCAATGGGAGAAAATATTTGGAAACCACATCCAGTAAGGGTTGATATCCATGTTATATAAAGAGATCATACAATCCAATGATAAAAAGACAAGCAACCCAATTTAAAAAAAAGAGGAAAAACAAATGGCAAAAAAACACATTAAAAAAATGTTCAACATCATTAGCTATTAGGGAAATGCAGACCAAATTTACACTAAGATATCATTTTATCCCTTATGGAATGACCATTATTACAAAGACTACAAATGCTGGAGAGAATGTAGAGAAATAGGAACACTCCTTCACTATGGATGGGAATGTAGAATGGAGCAGCCTTTGTGGAAGACAGTTTGGTGGTTCCTCAAGAAATTAAAAACAGAACTGGGATATGATCCAGCAATCCCATTACTAGCATTATCTTCAGAAGAACCTAAAGCAGAGATACAGACACTTGCACACCCATGTTCATAGCAGCATTATTCACAATTGCAAAAATATTTAAAGAACCCAGTGTCCATCAATCTGATGAGTGGATAAACAAAATGTGGTATATACACACAATGGAAAACTATTCAACTATAAGAAGAAATGAAATCGGGATGCCTTATGACAACATGGATGAATCTTGAGGATATTATGTTGAGAGAAATAAGTCAGACACAAATGAACAGATATTGTATGTTCTAACTAATATGAACTAAAATGATGAGTAAACTCACAGAGGTTAACTCTAGAGTAGAGGTTACTAGGAAATTGAATATGGGTTGAGAATGGAAGCTGAGGCTTAATGTACACAGAATATTTAATAAGTTTTTTTGTAAATATGTGGAAATGAATAGAGTTGATGGTAATATAGTAAGCTTAACTAGCACTGCTGATTTATAAAAGTGATTGTGGCTGAAAGGGGTAGTCTATGGATGTAGTATTTCAGTTGAAAGGAAGCTAGAGAATAATGTAGGGACTGCATAACAGTGATTTTGGTAGTAGATGAAGATTGTGGATAACAGTATAATATTACTCTTTTAGAAAGTTTAAGAATATGGTGATACACGGCAAAATTATAACTAACGTAACTTATGGAAGACAGTTAACAGTAATATTGTAATATTTTTGCAGCAATTGCAAAGAAGATATTATATCAATATCTTCAACAATAAGGGGGTATAAAGGGGTATAGAATTTTTCCTTTTGGAGTAATGGAAACATGCTAAAATTGACTGAGGTGATGACAGCACAACTCTGTGGGGAAAGTGAGAGCCACTGAGTGTACACTTTGAATGGAGTGTACAAAGCATGGGACTGTATGACACAATGAATCCTGGGGTGGAAGATGGGACTACGGTTAACCAAACAAATTTGAGAATATGCTGTCATGAACTATAACAAGTATATAATACTAATACAGGGTGTCAATAACTGGGTGGGTTGGAGGAAAAATACACCAAGTGTACAATATTGGCTATTGTTAGTAGTAATGTTTTGATGATGCTCTTTCATAGTTTGTAACAATTGTTTCATTACAATGCAAGGTGTTTGTGGTAGGTAATATACGGGAGCCCTGTATGTTGATAGGCACATTTGTTTTGTAAGTTCACAACTTTTACTATATACTTATTGTTTATGGATGTTCATGTTTGAATGAATAACTTGAATAAGTTAAAAAAATTAAAGGCAGTGGAAAGTACGGTATAAAAGGTCTTGACAGCTAAGCATTGAACTAGCATTAAAATAATTTAGGTCAATTAAAGTAACAAAGGCAATTTAAAGCAATAAATTAATCTTGGATAGGATCTAGCAAGGAGGAGAAAAAGCTCAAAGGGACATTATTGAGGCAAATGAAAAAATTGTAATATGAACTGTAAGCTTTATATAAATGTTAAATTTCTCAAACTTGATACCTGCACTTAAGGTGAATATCTTTGATCTTAAGAAATGTACATGGCAGCATTAAGCATTCAAGGAGCATGACTGATACATCCTATACTCAAGTGGTCAGGAAATGGACTGATAAATAGCTAGCTAGCTAGATGGATGGATGGATAGAACGATATAGCAAATGTGGTAAATGTTAAAATTGGATCCGGGTATATGGAGGGTGAATAGGGTATGCTGGAGTTCTCTGTATGGGGTTTGTACTATATTTGTAATTGTCCTGCAAGTTTGAACATATTTCAAAGTGAAATTTTTTTTTAATAAAGAAAATTCTTGACTCCAAAGAGGAAAAATGAGATCAGAAAATTTAGAGAAAATGTAATAGACATGATGAAGAAAGGGAATCTGTGATAAGGAGAAATTGTGTGCCTGGAAAAGAAAATGCAACAAATGATACCCAAATGAAGACAAAAGCAAACGAGAGAAAACAGAACTTCAAAGACATAATGGATTTGTAATTTGAAAGGATACACCACATTCCATACAAATTGTATAGAGTAATTGATACCAAGAAATATCCTTTCAGTTACTGCAATTAAACTTTAAGTATACATTTTTTAGAAGTTATCAATCATGTAGGCATAAAGAGGAAGATGAAATTAGCCGGGTGTGATACATCTCTAAGCAACAATTAATTCCAGAAGTTCTGTTGATAAATGTGCTACAAGCATGCTATACCCAGACAAGTTGTCTTTCAAACATAAAAAAGGCTACAAATGGCCCTCTTGAAACGTGAATAATTCAGCAAACATGGCACCCATGTGCTTTCTTTGCAGTAGGGGGTAATTTGATGATAAAACCTAGCCCCCAAAAAGACAAATTGGAAAGTGCATGGTACAAGGGTAAATGAAATATTCGGTGAATGGAATAATGAATTCAGAATGCCAAAGGAAAGAAAGTGGGTGACCCATGAGCCCACCTTGAAAAGAACCAGCTAATAATAAAATTTACCAACCAAGAGATCAAAATAATGTACTTTCGGTACTTCATAAAGTACCTTTATAAAAGGAAAGGTGGTGAGCATCAAATCCAATTAATTAGACTAAAAACAAGTCTTTGTGGAAATTTTGTCACATAATGCAAATATGATAAATATCAGTCAACAGACATGAGCATGTATATGCATGTGTGCAAGTGGGTATACGTATAGGTATATGTTTAAAACTTTGAGGTAGGGAGAAGAGTACAGGAGAATATATAAGAACACCACTGTTAATATTTCAAAGATTTTCTTTTTTTATTCATAGATGGCCTTTTAAAGAATTATGTCTCTGGGATGCAGAAATATTTATGTGAATCACAGCAATGCATTCACAATTTCATATAAATTTCCTAGTTTTATTAAAAGCAAGCAAAATTACATTCTCTATTTTAATGAATAATACCATGCCTAATATGAACCCATTTATCAAAAGTATTTCTAAATTTCATATTGTGTATATTTGGTGTTTAATAATGGTTATTACTGAGCGGTAGGAATTTTGATCATCTCCTGTCATTTTTCTATATTGGTTTAATGTCTTACAATATGTATTACTTTTTATTTAAAAAATAAAGTTAACCTAAAAAAGATGAAAAAAAAATCATGTAAAAATGACTGGATTATTCTAGATATATTAATCAGTATTATTTAAATTGAATATTTTGTAGTTTTCATGAACTAATACCAGTATTTGGATTCATTTCTCATGTAACCCTATGTGGACTGATTTTCTAATATGAAAAATAAAGCTCCCAAAGGAGGTTTCTTAAAACCTTACTCATAAACTTATTGAATTAGCAGCAAAGGTCATTAAATATTTTTACAAAATTGAGATATTATTTTTACAAAATTGAGATCATGTAATTCTGTATCCTGAATTTTTTCCTCAATAACTATTCATTTAATGAATAAAATAGCCTATTACATGTATACTATATTTCTTTTACCATTCTCTCATTGCTGAATAGCACAGCAATTAACACCTTTGACCATAAATTACTGTCCATATCAAATATAATTACCTTAGTATAGATACCTAAAAGTGCAATCACTAGGTAAAAGTGCATTTTAAAATTACTGCCAATTTGTTGTCCAAAAGGTATGCCTCAATTTGTACTCCAAGTAACTCTGAGTTAGGGCTGATATTCCCAAATCTTTATCAGCTCAAAGCATTATAATTGCATTAAATATTCCACAATTTGATGAACAAAAACAATTGAGAGTCTAAATTTTATTTGTAAGGTTAAAAAACAATGTCATCTGTTTTGGGGATATTATTTTATTCTGTTAAGCCAGTTTTTTAAATGTTTGCAGTTATTTTTTAATTTATTTTGATGGTCATTTTTATATTTTCAGGGCTTAAACAGTTATCATAATTGTTGAAACTCTTTTGCCTTTGACATTTTTAATGATTTTTAAAGTACAGAAATTTTAAATTTCTGTGAAGTTAAACCTTGATCCTTCTCAAGATGAGCAAAACTGCCACCAACAGTTTCTTCTATTTACATTAGTTTGATATTTTGCATGTAACTCTGTAACTCCTCCTGTCTTAGGGCAGGGGCTGCAGGGGTGGGCGGGGGGGGGGGGTGCGGTGTCATATAAATACCTAACACAGCTTTTTTTTTTTCCTCCTGGAATAAGCTAGTCAATTTTCCCAGCAGAAATATGTGAAGTATCAAGCATCTCCTTGCTGATTAGAGAGGGTTGTCTGATATTTCCCCACAGTCAGTTTCAGGGCTCTCTAGTCTATCTACCCATCTGCTGATTTCTTTAATTACTGCAATTCTAAATTACTTATTTTATAAAATGCTTTACTATTTGATAAGTCAAGTCCCTTGCTTCATTTTTATTTTTTTTCAAAATCATCTAAGCTATTATTGTTTAAATATTCTTCCAAAGTCAGTTTCAAATAATTGTTTTCATTATATTAATTTAGATGGAATGGACATTTCACGTTCTTCAGTCTTTCATCCAGGAACTTGGTATGCCTTTATCTTTATTCAAATATTTTTCACATTTCACAATAAATTTTGTAGCTTACATAATATTGGTTCTAATCATTTTTTTTAGGGCTTTTTCTTAAGATGCTTATGTCTTTAGCAACTGTCGATGAGTTTTTTTTTATTCATTAAAACTTAAGTGGTTATTGCTGGTATATAGATTAAAAGGTACTCATTTTCCTATCTTTATCCATTTACTGCCTCTTAAAATTCTCAGTAACTCTTAGATATTTTTGGTAGATTCCAATGGAGTTTTTGTATAAATGGTCTGCAAGCAGCAATAACTACACTTCCCACTAGCTATACTTCTTATATGACCACTTCATTTCACTGAGCTAAATTTGCAGAAAATGTTAAATCATGCTCAAAATGGGACTTTTTGTCATTTGTATTCAGTGATTCCAGAAATACTTGTTATTCATTATGGACAAAAAAGCATTTACTATCTTATGCTAAGCATCTAAATTAGTTTGTGACATAAGCTAGACATTTCATCTATGTTTTCCAGATGGTTCTATGTTGTTAAGAGAATCCCCCCCCTGAAAAATAGGAATATAAATTTATATACCTCTTTTGTGTCTTGATAGTGTCACACTGTTTTCTTGTTTACCTATTTAAAAAATTTTATTGCTATAGAAGTTTTCGGAAACATGCTGAAAATACAGTTCCCATACACTCCCCTCACACACACACAGTTTTTCCTGTTATTAAAACTGCATTAGTGTGGTACCTTTATTACAATTGATGAAAAAAATTATTATATTTTAAATATAGACCATAGCTTACATGGTTTATATTAGGGCTCACAGTTTGTGTTGTACAGTTCTATGGAGTTCCTAAAAAATACTATTCCAGTAACACATAGACTACCTAAACCTCTCTTTCAGTGGTAAACAACTGTCATATTAAAAATGTCTCCATTTGTGAGTTCTAAATTTTTATTCATCAGTTTTCCTTCAAATATCTATTTTACAGAAGAGTATTTGGAAGGTAGTAATATATTCTGACCTCTCACACATGGCATTGTCTTTCTCTTACCCCCATATCTTAAAAACAACTTGGGAACATAAATCTTGTAAAATAGTTAATTTACCTAAAAACTATGTAGACTTCAATCTTAACAATACTATACAATGCTTTTAGTGCTCCTCTCCACATTACAATCCTGTACTTATAGAGAGACTTTCACTCTCAACTTCTCATTATTAAAAAATACGTGACATCACCAAAGGGGCAAAGTAAGAACCTCTGAAAATTCTCTCTTCCATAAAAGGGATAAGAACACTGGAAAATTTTGTCAAATTTCAACTTTTTTAGAACTCTGAAAATTAACCAATGGCTTGCAGAAATCCAGGGAGTTTTTATTCAAGAATAACAGGTGATCTCTCAGTAAAAACAATGAGATTTGTGGCCTTTGCACTTGCCCTACTTCCATCTCCTTCTCCCCAACTCTGAGAAAGCCTTGAAAACCAAAAGTCTGCGATCACAGTGAAAATATGCAGTTTCTCAGCCAACAAAAGGGGCAGAAAAGTGTTGGTGCTCTTCAAGTCCCCATTCCCAGAGAACTGTCATTATTTGACCTTTCTGGCAGTTCCCTGGAAGACTCCATTCATACAACTGTCTTTATTGGACCTGACTAAAGCCTTTCCCTCAGGGGTGTCTGTACAAAATAATCACAGGCAACTGTTGAATATTGTGGTTACCTGAAGCAATGGATAAGAGTTGGGGCAAGCAGTAGTTTAACCAGAAAACTTAAAAGAAAAAGGTGGGGAATAAGCTATTCATGGGGTTTGGGGGGTGTCTGAAGAGCTCTGACACATTCCTAGGAAACTAGAAGGTCACTTACATATGTAAGGTTGTGCACATACTCAGGGATAGACACACACTTAGAAAAGATCTGAGAATGTCTTTAGCTCTCATCTGCAGCTGACCTTGAGGCTCTGTGCAAACAGGAAATAAAATATAAGGTGGAGAGTAAACTGCCTGGATGAGTGTTGCAGGCTTACCCCAACATATACCCAAAGCCTATCAGCAAAAACTGGGAGATTAACTGGTTCCAATAATCTAAGGAAATTTCTATCCAATCATTAGCTGGCCACTAAGTTAACAAAACAGAGACTTCAGTGGCTGCACATGACAAAGAATACCACCTTAACAGAATTAGTTCAGAAATGTGACTAAACAAACCATAAACAACAAACCCCACCAGAAAGGAGAATCTGATTTTCAGAATGGCTACAATGTATTATTTAAAAGATCTAGTTTTCAAAAACACATTATTATGAGATATAACAAGAAAGTAGGGTCCATGGTCTATACACAGAAAAAAAAAGCAGGCAATTAAAACTTTCCCTGAGGAAACCCAGACATGGGATTTACTAGACAAAGGCCTCAAATCAGTTATTTAAAATGTTCAACAAAATAAAGTATGACAAAAATGTTTCATCAAATAGAGAATATTGATAATGAGATAGAAGCTATAAATTTTTTTAAAAGAACCAAATAAAAATTCTGGAATTTGAAAGCACAATAACTGAAATGAAAAAAAAAAAATCACTAGAGGGTCTCAACCACATATTTAAGTAGGGAGAAGAATGAATCAGAAAACTTGAAAATAAGTCAATTGAGATTATCTAGTCTGAGGAAAAGAAAGGAAAAGTAATGAAGACAAATGAACAGAGCCTCAGAGACTTGTTTGAGACCATCAAGCTTACCAATATACACATAATAAGAGTATGAGAAGAGGAGGAGAGAGAGAAAGGGTCAAAAAGAATATGTGAAGAAATACTTACCCAAAACTTCCAAAATTTGATGAAAACATCAATCTATACATTGAAGAAGATCAAAATAAACTCCAAGTAGGAGAAACTCAAAGAGATCCACACCTAGACAAATCATAATCAAACTGCTAAAAGCCAAAGGCAAAGAGAAAATCTTAAAAACGAGAGAGAAGCAATTCATCAAGCACAAGGGAATTCATACAATTAGTAGCTGATTTCTCATGAGAAACCATGGATGCCAGAATGCTGTGGGATCACATATCAAAGTGCTTAAAAAGAATTATTGTCAAATAACAATTTTATACCCAACGAAACTATCTTTCCAAACTTAAGAAGAAATTAAGACATTCCCAGATAAACAAAAACAGAGAGAATCCAATGCTAACAGACCTACCCTACGAGAAATACTAGAAAGAGATCTTAAGGCATAAATAAAAAGGAAATAAATAGTAACTTGAACCTACATGAAGAAATAGAGAGTACCTGGTAAAGGTAACTACATAAGTAAATACAAAAAAATTGCATAAATATATTTTTGTAACCCTTCTCCTATTTGATTTAAAAACAGCTTCATAAAACAATAATTATAAATGTGTTATGAGTTTACAGTTTACGAAGATGTAACATGTATCACAATAACAATGCAAATGATGGGGAGGGAATGGATACACTCAGGAGCAAAATTTTTGCATACTGTTGAATTAAATCAGTATTATTCCAGATTTTATAAAATAAGATGTTCATTGTAATCCCCAGGGAAACCACTAAGGAAATAACTAAAATATAGAAAAATGAAAAGAGAATTGAAATGGCACACTAGAAAATATCTATTTAATGCAAAAGAAAGAATATAGAAAAATAAAGGAACAAAAAAGACAAAGTATATGGAAAATAAATTGTAAAATTGTGGACGTAAATCCTACCTTATCAGTAATCACACTAAATGTAAGGAGAGATTGGCATAATGGATAAAAACACATGATCCTGCATGCTGTCTTATAAGAGACACACTTTAGATTCAACATTACAAGCATTCTGAAAGTAAATGGATAGAAAAACATATACTATGCATAGAATATTCAAAAGAGAGTTGGAGTGGCTATATCAATGACAGACAAAATAGACTTTAAAATAAAAATGTTTACGAGATACAAAAGGGTCAATCCATCAAGAAGATAAAATATATGAAAACACAGAAACATGAAAACTTAACCTATTGTAAACTAAAACTGACAGTCAACTTACTGCCATAACAGTACTGAACTAAACAATAAAATCAGCAGACCACCGACGTGCAGTCAAAAGGAAAGAAATCAACCAGCTGTCTTGCAGCACCCATCCCCACTTCCTCCCTATTTTCTGTAACTATATTCTCACATGGATATTCCAGCAGAGATAACGATGTGGAGAAGTGACAGTATTTGGCTGACCTCAAAGCTAATTGCAAGATAAGAAAAAGAAATCTTCCTAGGTTTGCATATTATATAGACAATATTTATGTCTTTGAGTTGGAGACAGACCGTGAGAGTGAGGTACCTTCTCTGAGGCCCGCTGTTTGGCTGTTTCCTTGTGGCTCTGCATGGGTGGACTACTGATTTAATTTCATAATTCACCTTCATCCACTATTGCTATGGCAGTTAATTTACTGTAAATTTTAGTTTTCAGTGGTCTGCATTTACATATGATTCTGTGTTTTCCTATGTTTTAAAAATGAGGAGTTGCAAGTATTAAAGGACTGTTTACCATTTTAAATCAGAAATCAAACCTCATTAATTTATTAATACACATGTTTATTGAATAAAGTTGTCTACTTAACCTATATAATGAGCTCACCCTATTTATCTCTAATTAACTTTGTGGGCAAAATTAATTAATTGCTTATTTGATTAATTAACACTACCAACATCTGAAGAAGTGGCAAACAATGAATCCTGGTTTATGAAGGGAGTTCCAAAGAGAAATTCTGGAAATGGTGTAAAATGATGTAACTCATGTGAACGTGGACAGCTTTAATACATACGTGTAAGTTCTGGGTTGCTTATTTCAAAAAATCCACTACATTAAGTTTTAGATAGATACCTGCTAAGTGTACTTACTTAGGATTTTCTTCATTTTACTATAAACTATGCTGACAATCCATATAGAAGGGGGAATTGAATATTAAAGTAAATGATGTTCCAATATGGGATACAATTATTTTGTGGCGATTCACTTCATTGGATCTTTTAAAGGCAGGCTCTTTCAGAAAACGATTAAACTGCCTAAGCGTTTTGCCAATACCCATCTATATTAAGTTGATAATAAAACATGTCATTCTGCCTCTAGGGATATTATTAAGAACAGACAGACTCATTCACAGAGGGCATTTCTTTAACGTGATCATATCAAATTTATGGGTGTAAACCTGTACTTCCTGACAGTCCTATCTTTCCAGACTAGTCCTTTAGCACTGGAACAAGCATACCTGAGAAAATACAGCCTTTGCATACTGCTGGACAAAGCATGCACATTGAGGAAACATGATTCTGTACCTCCTTCAGTCTATTCCTTTTCTGTTCCCATGGTGATAATTGGAACATCCGAAAAGAGCCCTGGACTGTCTGAAACAGGAGGAAGGATTCCTCCAAAATGCAAACTCGAAAATTCTGGGGAAGTAACCCAGGGGCTCCATTTCCTTATGGTCTTCCTTGTCACATTCAAATGAAAACTAAGTTGCTATCACTAAAGATTTCGAGCAGTCAACCCAGAGATTTTCTTGCCTTCCTGTTAGTCCTTTGGCAGAGGTGGAGTAGAGAGGAATAGGATGATATGCTTCACTAAGCCTAAAGAACTTGTAACACACGTTAAATAAATTTCTTAAGTGGTTATGTGGTTGCCCAGGCTAGTGGTTTTTCTCCTGAGTTTAATTCCTGAGATTTAACTGACAATGAATTTGCTTTGCCTACTATAGGATTGCATAGAAAAGAGAGGTAAGCAACTGGGTGTGGAGTATCTGTTTCATCCCTCTCTGGACTACAGCAGGCGATAATAAAAATCCAGTCGTTTCCGTTGTCTTCTGTATACTCAAGCCCACTTCTGAAGTAAGAACTTTCAATCTCCAAGGAGACAGACACACATATTGCTCGCTGCTTCCCAGTGTGTTTCTATTTGTATTGCTATCGCCCTGAAAAATAAAGGACTTGAAGATTGCTTATCACGGCATAGCCAAATCAGGGTAAATCTACCTTATAACAAATCACTCATATTTTTTCATAAAAGTGATTTGAGTTATGTCAGTATCTTTCTAAATGAAACTATTACTATTTGTAAATGGCTAATGCTGAGTCATTTCCAGTATTGGTTATGGTTGTATTAGTCATCTTAGATGTTAAAGAAATATGTGTAAGACATTTCTTTTAGAGGACCAAAGGGGGATTATTTCTGTATCTTAAGCTGATGTTTGTGTTATGAATTCTATCTCAAAGAATTATATGCATACACAATGAAAATACTATAATCTACCAACACAAACTATAAAAGAAAAGCTATTAATTAAACCATAATACCATTTGGTTTTCAATTGTGTGATATATGTATTGTTAGTGACATCTTTTAAGAAATAAAAATATTTCATTCTAAAATTACCATAATTTAATTGATACGCCACAAGAAATGTTTCTATCAAATACAAATGGGTTTTAACTTTCTAAAATAAAAAATGATGTGTTATAAAAATAAAAGTTCATGTAAGTGCAATAGTCTTTAAATCCCAACCCACTTCCCAATCTCACCCACTTATTCCCAATTATCTTATACAATACAATCTGTTTTGGTTTTTTTATATTAACCAAATAATAGCATGTCTAAGGCAATAAAAATACTTTAATTTAATGCACTGTAGTTCAATTATTGAACTATTTACAGATAACTTTATGGACTTCAAGATCATTACATTAAACAGAATAGCATTAGAGTTTACTTCTGTACCTTGATAGATAAGTTCACAAATACCTATTCCAGGTACTAAATCTGTGCTACAACCCCTGTGAAACCAACTGTACCATCTTCTGATTTGCTTTAGACATTCTATTACCTAAGTCATTAAAGGAAAATGCACTCAAATATAGAATAAACTTGTAGTCTATAAACTGAAGTAGAATGACATTTTCAGTCTGTTGTTACATGTAACTTGAATTACACTTTGGGACTTTCTTCACTACCACAAAGTGAAATATTCTGAGCTTTTAACTAAATATTCTGGCTCTCTCTAGTGCCCCAATTATCATTTGATGATGGATTATGTCATCTCTTACAGAGACAGAGCCTCAGTCAATGTATATAAATTCAACATAAAAGGCAAAAACACATTCATCCAAAATTTATGTGCACCTACTATGTACTAGGAAGTTGAATAGGTGGGGGACCTAGACAATTTAGATATGATTGCTGTCCTGAAAGAACTCAGAATATTCTGAAAAACTCCTTTGAATCATACTATTGTTAAAAATCACTACAGGAATGTTTATGTCAAAATAATTTCTACTTATTTCTCCAAACTCCACAACACTAATTGCTAATGACATTGTAGTTCAGCAGTGATTTCTAAAACAAAACCACTAGTTTAACTCTAAAATGATAAGAGAGGCTTCTGTGAAACCCCTGTTGAGTTCAAGTGCATTTGACCTCAAGCAAGAGTATTAAAGGATACAGATAAATAAAGCTTATATTTTCTATAATAAATCCATTCCCAATTTATGTACCAATTGGGGAAAAGTTATCAATGATCAGAGCTGGGTCTGTAAGTACTTGGGATAAATAGCCAAACTAAATGGTGTGTTACCTATGGCACCAGAAAGAACCTCACAGGCAAACAAAAATGGTCAATCAACTTGCTTGTCCAACTTGCTTATCTGATGTCTGAACTTCTACATTTAGAGTTGTACCTTTGGCTTAGTCATGTTAAAATACAAATATTCCTGAGAGGTATAATTGTGTATACTTATAACCTATTTGGGAAAGTTTCAGAATCTTCACAAAAAGGGTGCTTAATAAAAGCGAAAGGGTATATACTAGTATATCAGGAGTAGGAGAAACATAGCTGAGCTAGAGGTGACAAGGAAAAACCTAAGGCACCTGAAAATTCCAACATGGGAGATAAAAAGCAAAGGAGTCCAATAAGTGGGGTGGGAGACAGGGGTTGAGTCAATTTCATATAAATACCTTAAAGATTGATTCCCATGGGCTGGAGGACTTGAGCACTCATGTATCTAATATTATGATACAAACATAAAGGGTGAAAATTTGTGAATATCACTCAGTAGTAAATAGGAACAAATCAGCTGCTTGGTCAAAGCAGCTATGTTGGAAATGTTGAAGTATGGGTTGTGGGGGAGTGGGAATTATACTCCACAAATCCTCCTCAGTCTGGGGACAGAAATTTCAGGAGGAAGGGAGGGAGGAAGATAACAAGCAATAATGTGGATGAATCTCAAATCAAGTTCATCAATAGAAGATAAGCACAAAATTGTACATACATATGATTCCATTTAAATGAAATTCTACAAAAGACAGAACTAATCTATGGTGACTGAATCAGAATACTGAGGGACTGGAAAGGGATATGAGGAATTTTAGGGTTAAATAGTAAATTCATTATTCAAAACTCATTAAAATGTTTAAAAGCTTTATTTTATTGTATATAAATTGTAATTTAATTATTTTCAAGAGTATTCAAAAATCATTCGTAAGAAATTCATTTTTAGAACAAGAGCTGCTTGGTGTAAAAAATATTTCCTTCAAAGCTACTCTGCCACTGATTAGCTGGGTAAGTCTCAATTTCTGAATACTAAAATAACAACAAAAATATTATCCATTTCATATAATTAAATTATACCAGAAGGATGTTAAAAGTAATTTAAAAATATTAGCAGTTGTTTAACTCATCCATTTTTCTAATGTTCTAGGTAGAGGAGAATCATATACAATGTTAGGCTTTCCAGGAATATTTGTACTTTAATGAAGTTATAAGCCTCAATCTAAAAAAGGAAGATCTCATTGGATTATGTCACAGAGACAATTTAAGAAAATTAGCATGAAGCATATAGAATTCTAATATTTTCATCAATTTTTGGTAGAATCTCAGAAGCGGCGGACTAAGGAAGCCACCCGGGGACCTAAGAGGGAGGAGAAAAAGTACATCTATTTCAGTTACACAAATATTATTTAAACCTCCATTATGAATCAGATATTGTGAATAAAAAGATAACTAGGATATATCTACCCCCACTGACTCACTGGGAGAAGCAATGAAGTTAACCAGAGGAAAAGGAAGCAATGGCTGCAACAGCGGTGAGGAGTATTCCCCAAATTTGGAGGGGCAGTGCCTGGATCCTGTGTGAGAGGGAGTATTCCACGCCTGACAAGCAACGAAAAGTGTGGGCAGCTCTTTGAGGATTCAAACCAGGTTAAGTATATGCTGGGAGAAGATGGAGAAAGCAGGACTGGGGATAGAAACATGGATGGTTGAAGACTTTGGAATCTGTCCTACTGTCAATGTGGAGGGACTAAAAGCTTTTAAGACTATTTTGGTTGAAATAACAGCAATAAATTGGTTGAAAGAGATAAGCAGAAGGCATAATTGTTGCCAGTGAGAAAGCTCTTGCAATAGGAAACCAGGGACAGGGAAACCTTAGTTGAGGAAGTAGAAGCAAAGGAGGTGACAAATGACGAACCATTTCGGGGGTAGAAATCTACATTGCGTAGTGAGGGGTTTGGATGGTGAAAAGAAAGGAAAGCAGCTCTAGTTTGGTTTGGGTTGGATAGTGATGCCTTAAACTGAGGTAGGAAATGAAGTATGGGAAGCAGGATTCGAGTAGGAAATTAATGCAATGTGTTCCTGATATGCTGAGCATCAGATCCCTGTGAAACAAGTTGAGTTGTCTAATAAATGTCAGCAACAGAGAACTAGGATTCAGGAGGGACCTGGGGCTGGGTAAGCACAGGCATACCTAACCTGCTTGTGCTTCACAGTTATTCCGTTTTTTAACAAGGTGAAGGTTTGTGGCAACACAGCATGAAGGAAGTCTATGGCACCATTTTACCAACAGTATGTGCTGATTTTGTGCCTCTGTGTCACATTTTGGTAATTCTCACAATATTTCAAACATTTTCACTATTATTATCTGTCATGTGATCTGTGATCGTTGATGGTACCGTTGTTATAGGTTCGTAGAGGTTTAGGGTGCTGTGAACCGTGCCCATATACAAAGGTGAACTTAATGGGTAAAGGTTGTGTGTGTTCTGACTACCCCACTAACTGGCGGTTCCCCATCTCTCTCCCTCTCCTTGGGCCTCCCTATTCCCTGAGATATAACAATATTGAAATTAGGCTAATTAATAACCATAAAATGGCCTCTAAGTGTTCAGTGAAAAGAAGAGTCACATAGTTCTCATTTGAAATTAAAATGAAAAATGATTATGCTTAGAAGGAAGACATGCTGAAAGTTTAGAGAGGCCAAAAGCTAGGCCTCTTGTGCCAAACAGTCAAGTAGTGAATGCAAAGGAAAACTTTTTGAAGGAAACTAAAAGTGCTACTCCTGTGAACTCACAAATGATAAGAAAACGAAACATCCTTATTGCTGATATGGAGAAAGTCTTAGGGGTCTGGAGAGAAGCTCAAACAGGCTACAACATTCCCAAAGCCTAATCCAGAGCAAGGCCCTTACTCCCTTCAATTCTATGAAGGCTTAGAGAGGTGGGGACGCTGCAGAAGAAAAGTTTGAAGCTGAAGAGATTTATCATGACGTTGAAGGAAAGGAGCCATCACCATAACATAAAAGTGCAAGGTAAAGCAGCAAGTGCTCACGTAGAAGCTGCAGCAAGTTATGCAGAAGATCTAGCTAAGATAATTGATGAAGATGCTAGACAACAGATTTTCAATGGAAAAGAAACAGCCTTGTATTGGAAGATGTCATCTGAGACTTCCCTACTTAGAGAGAAGTCAATGTCTGGTTTCAAAGCTTCAAAGGACAGGCTGACTCTCTTGTTAGGGGCTAATGCAGCTGGTGACTTTAAGTTGCAAACAATGCTTATTTACCGTTCTGAAAATCCTAAGGCTCTTAAGAATTATGCTAAATCGACTCTGCCTGTGCTCTATAAGTGGAACAACAAATCCTGTTTACAACATGGTTTACTGAATATTTTAAGCCCACTGTTGAGATTTACTGCTCAGAATAAAAGACTCCCTTAAAATATTTTAGAGAAAATGTTATTGCTCAGTTAATGGACTACAGTAGAGTGTAAACATAACTTTTTTAATATATGCACTGGGAAACCAAGTTTCATGTAATTTGCTTTATGGTAGTGGTCTTGAACTGAACCTGCAATGTCTCCGAGGTATGCCTGCGATTATTAAAGATTTGAGAGGAGATGAAATCACACAGGAAAAGCACATCAAATATAAAGAAAGAAGTCCTGTGGAAGAGCAATATCAAGACAGAGGAAGAGGGGTTAGTGAAGGAGGGTCAGGATCCATTGGCGGCACCAAGGTAGCCAGAAAAGAGCAAGCCATGGGGATGACCTGGGAGGTGTCGGTTTCAGGTAGACATGTGATGTCAAACACTGCAGAAAGGTCAAGTCAGATCAGACTGAAAAGAGGAAGATTCCTGAGGAATTTCTTCATGATAGATTGTTGCTTTAGAAAATTTCAAATTAAAAGGAGAAATCACCTTTCTTGTCCTTCATGTGAAGTGAATAGCTAAGAAAGCTAAGTTAGGCAGGTAATAAAAGAATTGAAGGCTGAGCGTTATCTGAAACTCTGGAGAAAGGATGAAAAAATTACACTTTGCCAAGAGATATAGAGGCCTTCAGTTTGTAGATATTGATATTTCTAGATTTCATAGCAACCCCAAAGCTAAAATCTACACTCTTCTTAAACACACATATTTATAAAATTCTATTATGCATTTGAGGGTGATTTGAGACCTATTTCTTAGTATGAATACTAAACAGCACAAAGTAAATAAGAATACTCAGGGGGAGAAAATATCTTCCACATACAGGTCTTATGATTAAATGCCAATATACGAGACTGTGAAGACCAGAGAGGAAAAAGGAATTCGCATCAAAGTCTCTGAGAACCACAACTGTTCTAGAACCATTTGCATGGTTGCCTTTCCAATAGGGTGACACAAGAACAGCTGTGTACTGACTTATGTAAAAAAATAAAAAATAAAATAAAATAAAATAAAATAAATCCATGATTCTAGTAGCTATATTTAGGGTCAAAAGGCTTTTAGTTTTTGTTGGTAATGTGTATACTGAAATCACAAATATAAAAATCTTTCATATACATTGTGTATACTGTTGACAATATATGTAAAATATAAAAAGACCCTACTTGTAACTTCATTATCATGTATTGGGAGAAAATTGGGAAAGAAGCCAGTCTATAGGAAACACTCTGAAGTGAAAATGAGATCCATTTACATAGCAACTGTGTTTGCCAAGGGAAATTGAACTTGTCCTTCAGCTGGGGCAAGTCTGGACTAATTACCAACTTCTAAAAGCTAAGGTTAGAATTCAAGACGAGGAGAGTAAGATTCCCATGAGCTACAGGAAGCTAAGCATCTTGACTAGCAGTTTGTCCTGGTTATTGGCTGGTTGAGTTTCCAGGGCAACCACAAAAGATGTAAAGTCCAAGAGATTCTATAAAATGGACAATGGGGAGAATGTCAGAGTGTTCTGTAGGTCATGCCTTAGGGTTTTTTCCCTTGTATGGTCCTGATTATCTGTACTTTACAACAGTAAAGGGTAGTAAATGGGGAGATGGATGTGGAGAAGCTTCTTTGACAAGATTCCTGAAGGTTTACAGAACTAGATCCAGAGATTACCTACCTCCTCCCTCAAACATCCCCAATTCTTCAGAAAACACATCTAGAAATCTACGGGCCACTTCCTAGGGCCCTAGAGCTGAGCTTTTAAAACACACACACACACACACACACACACACACTCCCTCTCCATCCTCCCTCTAGCCCTCCTCCCCACAACCTCTAATCTGCTATCTCTGCAAATTTGCTAATTCTAGTCATCTAAGTGATATCGTACAAGTTTTGTCCTTATGTGCCTTGCTTATTCCACTGAGCACAATGTTTCCAAGGCTCTTCCATGGTGCAGCATGTCTCAGGACTGCATTTTTCTTATCCCATGGTGTGCATGTACCACATTTTGTTTAGCCACTCATTTGTTGATGAACTGTTGGGTTGTTCCCAAGCTGAGCTTCTTTGATATGAATATCTTTGTCCAGACTCCTAGTGCTTTCTATTGGTTCCTCTCAGAGCACTGAGTATGCTTGTCATGACATGAAAACCTAGTGGCAGAGGAACCATGCAGCTAAGTCAGAAATCACCTTCAAGCTAACTCAACTGAATAGGAAGAATGGCAGAGAGAATTCTAGAATAACAGAAAATTCCCAAAGAAGTATAGTAGAAAACATATGGTTTCTTGAGACAGAAAAAAATTAGAATTTGAACCTGATCTCACCAGGTAAATACTACATGTTCTATAAACTTCCTTCTTTGGGGTTACTGTATAGATGGAATTATACCACATTTGTAAAATATCTAACAGTCTGAGAGACAGTGGGTACCCAATAAATATACAATCATTCTCTTTTTCTCCTTTAGTCCTTCCTTCAAATCATTTCATATCATCTAAATGGCTGCTTTTCTGTTTTTTGTTTTTTTTTTCTCTTTTTGTCTTTGAATAGAGCTGCTCTCTCGGTCTCTTAGCATTTGGGAAAGAGTTTGTTTTAGTAGCAACTCTTTCCTTTAAGTAAGAAATTATAATTTATGCCACATTTAAAACTAAATAACAATTAGGAAACCACATAAACTAAGGTACTAAAATATCTAAAGTGAGATTTAATTCACATCACCATTAGCATAAAGAAACCACAGAAGCCTTGCAATTTAAGAGGCTGGCACAGCTTGGCCTGCTCCTGCTGTGCCCAACACTGGGAGCTCCTTTAAACACTAACATGCTAAGCTTTTAGCAGCCTTTTCCCAACCAGCCAGACTCTCCCCTATTGAGTATCTTCTTTGAAATATATTTTATTCCACCAAGAGCATCTTCAGAGAAGAAAGCATGTGAAGAGGATTTTAACAAGAAGCTAAAACACTTGAGAACTTGTGTCAGGTAATCAATGAAATAAACTTAGTGACTCTTATCCACATGGTCCTTGTCAATGATGATATGCTTATCTCATCCACAGACCTGAGGAACAAGGAAATCAAAAGACCAAAGTCATCTTAATAATTGTTTTGTACTAACAAATTACCATAGTGTAATTTGTAATTAACAAAGGCAAAAAATTCTGCCATTATAGAATGTTCTGTTCTCAGATATATCTGGGATTATATCAGAATTTCATTTTATAAAACATTATAAAAAATGTATAAATTTGATTGGTCTACTCTTCTAAAAATGATAATTTCTCTGTAAAATTTCCTCTGCATTTATCACCTTGATCTGCTAAACAACTAGCAAAGGTTAAAGGAAATCAACCTATCTGAGACTACCTATGTGCTAACCACATGTAATATTTTATCTAAACCTCACAACATTGAGGTAGCTGTGATTGCCTCTATTTTATAAATATGGAAATGAAGGTCCTGGAGAATTAAGCAACTTGTCTACAAAGCATTAGATCTGAGATAAGAACCTTATCTAATTCTGAATCTGATTTATCCACCATGCCAAAAATGAACATCCTACACTATAAAAAAAACTGAAGGACATATAGTATACTAAGTACTGGAATGGACTGTCAAACCAGGCTTTCCAACCTTCTATCCTGAACCATTGCCAGGCTTTCCTTGCTTCTGTTCTATTAGAATGTGACCTGCATAATGCCATGCTTGGTGTAGGCATCATTTAAACATTAGACCACCTTTGGCATTGTCACTATCAACAAATATCTGAAAACATTATGCAAACTATAAAGCACTTGATAAATATTTGCTTTTACTTTCCTCTTAAGATTTATCTGGAAATACATTTGAGACATTTAACATCTGTTCTGCTTCAGCTTAACATTTAGATAAATACACAAAGGAAGCAATTATTTTGAGAAATGGTCTAGTTACCTTGCTTATCTTTCCCATTAAGATGATCAATAGTAACCACAGCATATATAGTAATATCCAGGTCTTTCCCATTTTATGACCAATGAATACGCAAGGTACATTTGTGTGTACTGACTTAATTTCCTATTTTTATAGGTCACTTACAACATGCTTGGTAAACCCAAATATTAAATAATTAAAAACATAAAATCTGACACAATAATGGTAGCTTTATGTCTACATACATTTCACCTAACTGCATTCTGTCCTTCTTAAGTGAGGTCAATGTATTGAATGGAACGATATGTGCTTTAAGTTCTTGTTCCTGAAGTGGTGACAGATTTGTTAAGAGCCATCCTCACCACCTTTCTAGGTCCTTCCTAAGTAGAGCCTGAGTGCAAGATGCCAGAGCAAGGTCACTGGCTTGGTCGGGGGCCACGGACTAGGGCCAAGCTGACTGTCCCATACAAAGGCGAATCTATGTCTAGCCCACAGAAATAACCCACTCTAACCACAAACCAGCTCTTAAATCAGGGGCAGATGTTTTGGGTGCTCTCAGGTTGAAGGTTTTAAAGTATTTAATATATATTGAAATTTTTGCATGTTAAATGAGTGAAAATGAAATCATATACACATTGGGATTTTATAGGCACAAAGAATGTTAGCATCAAGAGGAACTTCAAATATCTCATCCATCCATTTGGTTTTACATATGAGAAAACTTAGGTGAAAAAGGGGTCAGACAGTGCTAAAACTGAGCTAAGATGCAGCATTTTAAAATCTCGATCCAGGGCTGTAACTTTTTTTCATATTACATTTCAAAACAACTTAGATATTTTTTTATTAGAGAAGTTGTAGGTTTACAGAAAAATCATGCAGAAAGTATAGCATTCCCATATTTCCCCTCACTCACAGTTTTCTCTATTATCATTTTGCATTAGTGTGATACCTTTGTTAGAACTGATAAAACAATATTCTTATAAGCATACTATCAATTATAATCCATAGTGCATATTAGAGTTCACTCTTTATAATTGCACAGTCCTATGGCTTTTTTTTTTTTTCCAGAAAAGTTATGAGCTTACAAAACAACCATGCATAAAATCATGGGTGTATTCCCATACATCACCCACCATCAACACCCTGCACTATTGTGAAACATTTGTTTCACTGTAACTTTTAAAATACATACTTTCTGAAACCTTTATAAATGACACCCTATTATAAGTTAGGAGTAAATGCACAAAAGCTGTATTTTGGGCATTAAGTGAAGGAATTGCTACAAGTACCTAAAAGACCAGTGCTACAACTTTTTTACTTCTATCACATTCCTCTGCATGGATTCTGGGACAGTAATATACCAAAGAAGAAAATGTCATTATGCTCTAGGCATTACGATAAGCATTCTAAATCTTATTTATTTTAATCTTCATACTCACCCAAATAACAAATGAGAAAACTAAGTCTCTGAGAAGTTAAGTGCTATATCCATGGTGTATACGATGAAAGTGGAATTTGAACACAAGAATGCCTTTCTCTAAAATGTGTGCTTTCCCTGGTCACACATTAGTTCTAAAGGCATATTTAAAGGTCTGCCTATGTTTGACTTGTAAAGTGAATTATATCTAAACGTTAATCTTGTGCTGTGTGTACCCAGACTTGTCAAACACTTCCCCTACCGTGAGAGCTAACCTTTAGCCATATTAAGAAAGAGCAAGGTATGGGCCATAGTTAGCAGTGGTGATGCTCCTTCACAGTTTGTAACAAACGTTTCACAACAATGCAAGGTGCTGGTGGTGGGGAGATGCGTGGGAGCCTGGTGTGAGGATACGCATGATTGTTTTGTAAATTCACAACTTTTACTATACACTTATTGTTTATGTACGTTCATGTATGAATGATACACTTCAATAAAATTTTCTTTAAAAAAATGAATAAGGGCTCTTGTTTTACAAAGTGCTTGCTATGTAAAAGGGAAGCCATATATGAAAGTATGAAATTAAAACAAACATTCATTTGACAAATATTTAAACAGCAGCTCTGTGCAAAAGCCTATGAACAATCAGAGGCGTAACAGAAACAATTCCTCTTTAAAGTTCCTATGGTTTATTAGCAGAGATAAAAACTGGCTGCAAATACTGAACTCGCAGGCAGCATATAAACGGACCCCACTGCGAGCTAGAGCACTGCAGACAGAAGGAACCTGTGGGTGATTCCAGGGCCCCATGCATAGGACTAAGATTTATTTGTTAGAATAGCCAGTGGATCATCCACAAAAGAGAATTCTTGAGACTCAGAAATCCTCAGAGTTACAAATGCCCATATGGCATTTATTTCTCTTGATAGGATTTTATTTTACAGAAAAAAAGAAATCATTTTCTTAAACTTTCTCACCTTCACTACCATCTACAGTATACTTGGTTTTCTTTATAAGATTTTTTTTTTTTTTTCCACAGAGAAACAATTTCTGTCACTTCATATAAGTTGTCTATAACTAAAAACACCCCTTATGGTACTAGGTACATACCAGTCATTCAAATCTGTACGTCTTTGGTGACTGCTGAGTAGAGGTCAGAATTAAAAGAACTAGATAAGAGTGAAGAGAGAAGAAAAATATCAATATTCTATTGAGGTTGGATCTAAAATATAATTAGATCAAAAACAGAAGCACTTATTAAGTGCTTACTATGTACCAAGCCTGGTTCCGAGGTATTACATGTGTTAACTCATTAATTTGTACCATCATCATCCCTATTCTAAAGATGAGGAAACTGAGGCACAGTGATGTGCAATAACTTTCCATGCTCCCACCACTGGAAGGCATGAGAGCCAGGGCTTACCTCAGGCAGCGGGACTCCAGAGAGGGCGTTCTCATCCATGACACGCACTGCATGGAGGATAAACGGCCAGGTAAGAGAAGGAAGGGTAACTTCCCCAAAGCACAAAAGGTCAAGTGATGCCTAGAAATCGCTTTCTCAAGACAGGAACACTTGCATATATCTGAATGCAGCAATAAAGAGGGAAGAGGAGAAAGAAGGAAAGGAAGGAGCACAAAAACCCACGGTGGCAGCCACAGCACCGGCTGTGGCCACAGCGGCTCCCAGTGCCCTAATCTCACATCCTTTTTTTAAGAAACTAAAGAATTGTTTCCTAATTTACAATATGGTAAAAATGGGTAGGATTATATATAATTTACCTTCAGTAACTGATTTTGTATTTTGAAATAATCTATACCCACTGACTACTGAGCCTTTTTATCTGAACCCTACTACTGGTCAACACACAAAAACATCTTTTTCTTGGGTTATGAATTAAAACCTATAAATGCTCCCAAGACTCCACCCTTGAACCACATATGCTCCCCTGGTTTCTGTGGAGATTCCCTCTTACCACGTATTTTCTTCAGACATGACTTTTAACAAATTATTATCTCTATTTGACCCCAACTCCCAACTTGCAGATTTGCCTATTAGAAGTTCTCATCCTTAAAGCCTCTCTCTCTCTCTCAAGCCTATCTAAAAGTCTGACTTTTGTATTTCTATGCTTGGCACCATCATTTATCTAGTCACAGAGGCCAAAATTTCTCCAAAGTTGCCTTTGATCAGTTGCCAATTCCTACTGATTGCAATTTGACAAGGTCCCTTCCACACCTTTACTCCTTCTGTAGTTCATCTTACTTCAAGCTCCTAAGTGATTCTCTTGTCTCCATTACTGCAAAATTGAACAGAGTAACGGCCAACCTGAGAAAGCAGAGACACTTTCCATGTGACTCAGTGTTGAAGATTACATGTATCTGCCTTTTCTTTCCATTATTTAAGTAGGCCAAGTGCCAAAGCATTTACATCTCAAAATTTCATAATCTTTCCTTTAAAGATGTATCGAGAAGAAGCACTTTCACCTAGGCCTGAAAATAATTGATTCTTTTAGGTAGACTAGCTACAGCCCTACTTCATACCGAGTTTCAATTAATCCTACCATTCTGATGCCAAAAAGGAGGATCTCATTTCAAAATAGGCTTACACTTTACCTAATAACTAGAAATGGAATGTCACTATGAGCAGGTACAAAAACTGTTTGCACAGTGAAAATCAGCAAGTATTTGCTTCTCAGATTTTATGAGCTGATTGTACTATAACTTCTTTCCCCTCTCACCAGTTATGAGTCAGGTACACGTGATTCATAACAATGCCACTATATCACCCCTGATGATCTCTCATTTTGTAGGCAAAGCATAAAACCATAAACCATAGAATTGCTCCTCTATTAGGTTGAAATACTCAATTTCTTTCTCCTTGAGGTGGGTATTCAACAGAATTCTCCTCAGTCTTAGCATCTACTTTCCTAACTATTTGGATATCAGTATATTTAATAATGAAATCTCCATTTGCTTAATGGTTTTTTAAAATTATTTTGTCATTATAATCCCATTAGAGGAGTCTCTACTTGCCATTATGTTTCTTTGTGGATCACTGTAACCGCTTTTGAAGGATTTGAATAATATTGAACCTATCCAAACACTAGGACAACCATCTCCCCCAGATGTAAAATTATTTTTAATGACTACAGTTGATGCTTAGACTGTACATTAGCTGCCTGCCTTTCAGAGCCTGATGAATGGGAACGAACTGGTGAACGGCTCAAGCTCTGTAACAGGAACTTTCACTAATCACAGAGGTATAGTGAAAGTATCACTAATTTATAAATTAACAGTACCCTCACTGGTGAGGGAAACATTGCTAAATTATTTTTGTAATAAGATGTCATGCATTTTTGGCTAATGTCATTTGAGATCAGATTACTATGTTTATCTTGGAATGACTAAGGAAATCTGGATCTATAAAATATCTCAAAAGTTAGTT
>JAQZBX010006352.1:0-53477 GCA_029593785.1 Cabassous unicinctus | reverse complement strand
CCATTTTTTAATTGGGTTGCTTGTCTTTTTATTGTTGAGTTTTATGATCTCTTCGTATAATATGGATATCAAACCCTTGTTGAAAATGTACTTTCCAAGTATTTTCTCCCATTGAGTAGGCTGCCTTTTTAATTTCCTGACAAAGTCTTTGGAAGAACAAAAATGTTTAATTTTGAGGAGGTCCCATTTATCTTTTTTTTTCTTTCTTTCATTGTTCATGCTTTGGGTGTAAGGTTTAAGAAAGTACCACTTATCAAAGATCTTATAGATGTTTCTCTACATTTTCTTCTCAGAATTTTATGATTGTAGCATTTATATTTAGATACTTGATCCATTTTGAGTTAATTTTTGTATAAGGTGTGCAGTAAGGGTCCTTTTTCTTTCTTTTGGAGATGGATATCCAGTTTTCCCAGCACCATTTGTTGAGTAGACTGTTCTGGTCCAGCTAAGTGGGCTTAACTGCCTTGTCAAAAATCACTTGACCATTGTATTAGTCAGCCAAAGGGGTGCTGATGCAAAGTACCAGAAATCTGTTAAGTTTTATAAAGGGTATAAATTTGGGGTGGAAGCTTACAGTTAACAGGCTGTAAAGCTTAAGTTGCTTCCCTCACCAAAGTTGGTTGCCATGTTTTGGAGCAAGATGGCTGCCAATGTCTGCAAGAGTTCAGGCTTCCACTTTCTCTCAAGGCTCCATGGTTCCAGCTTCTTCCAATATCAGCTGTAGGCTGAGATAAGTCTCGTCTCTCTCCTGGCTCAGCTGCTCTGCTCTCTGCACAAGGCCAGCTGTAAACTATCAGGTGAATGGCTCATCTCTCTTCCTGGGGCCTCTGCCATGTTTAAAGGAGACTTCTTTCTTTCCTCACATATCTGCTTCTCTGTGTATTTACTTCCTGGGGCTCCAGCATTCAAAAACTCCCTTGTGTCCTCCTTCTCCATGTCTTTACTTCCCCAGGCTCTGCAACAAATCTTTACCACTTCTGCCATGTCATTTTCTCTGTGAGTCCCTGCCCACCAAAGGGGTGGGGACTCAATGTCCTATTGACATGGCCCAATCAAAGCCTTAATCATAATTTAATCAAGTAAGAATGAAACCTCTGAATCCAATGCAATCTAATGTATCCAGAGGAACAGACCAATTTACAAACATAATCCAATATCTATTTTTGGAATTCATAAACAGTATCAAGCTGTTGCAATGGTAGATGTGACAATCTATTTCTGAGTTTTCAGTTTGGTTCCATTGGTCAAAAAGTCTATATGTATGCCTCTAGCATGCTGTTTTTACCACTGTAGCTAAGTAATATGATCTGGAGTCAAGAAGTGAGAGTCTTCCAACTTTGTTCTTTTTCAAGATATGTTTGACTATTGAAGACCCCTTACATTTCCTTATAAATTTGATAATTGGCTTTTCCATTTCTACAAAGAAAAGGCTGTTGGGATTTTTATTGGGATGCATTGAATTTGTAAATCAGTTTGGGTATAATTGACATCTTAACTATATTTAGTCTTCCAGTCCATGAACATGGAATGTCTTCTCATTTATTTAATTCATCTTTGGTTTCTTTTAGCAATGCTTTGTAGTTTTCTGAATATAGGTCTTTTATGTCCTTGGTTAAGTTTATTCCTAAATATTTTATTGGCACTATTATATATGGAATTATTTTTACTTCCCCTCAGATTGCTAATCAGTAGTGTGTAGAAATGCTACCGATTTTTGCACATTAATCTTGTATCCTGACACTTTGCTGAACTTGTCTATTAGTTCTAGTAGCTTTGTTGTGGATTTTGGGGGGATTTTCTTCAGCAAATAGCAGCAGTTTTCCTTCTTCCTTTCCTATTTGGCTGCCCTGCTTAATTGCTATAGCTAGAACTTCTAGCACAATATTGAATGACAGTGGTGGCAGTGGGCATCCTTGCCTTATTTGCAAGCTCAGCAGGAAAGCTGTCAGTCTTTAATCATTGAGTACAATGCTAGCTGTGGGTTTTTCATACATGCTCTTTACTATGTTGAGAAATTGTCCTTCTATTCCCATCTTTTGGAGTGTTTTTATCAAGAAAGGATGCTCTATTTTATCAAATGCCTTTTCTGTATCTATTGAATTGATCATGTTATTTTTCTTCTTCAATTTATTAATATGGTGTGTTACACTGATAAATTTTCTTATGTTGAGCCACCCTTACATACCTGAAATAAAACCAACCTGATTATGGGGTATAATTCTTTTAATATGCACTTGGATTGGGTTAGCCAGTATTTTCTTGAGGATTTTTGTATCCATATTCATTAGAGAAAATGGCCTGAAATCCTCCTTTCATGTAGTATCTTTATCTTGTTTTGATATTAGGGTAATGTTGGCTTCATAGAATGAGTTTGGTAGTGTTCCTTCCTGTTCAATTTTTTGGAAGAGCTTGATCCAGATTGGTATTAGGTCGTGTTTGAATGATTGGTAGTATGCACCTGTGAAGCCATCTGGTTCTGGGCTTTTCATCCATGGGAGGTTTCTGATGACTGTTTCAATCTCTTTCTTGTGATTGGTTTGTTGAGATCTTCTATTTCTTCTACGGTCAATGTATGTTGTTTGTGTGTTTCTAGGAATCTGTCCATTTGCCTATGTTGTCTCATTTGTTGACATATAGTTGTTCATAGCATCCTAGTTGATCATTCTTATTTCTGTGTGGTCAATGGTAATGTTTCCTCTTTCATTTCTGATCTTATTTATTTGAATCTTCTCTCTTTTCTGTTTCAGTCTAGCTAAGGGTTTGCCAATTTTGTTGATCTTCTTGAAGAACCAGCTTTTTGTTTTTGTTGTTCTCTATATTGTTTTATGTTCTCAACTTCATTTATTTCTTCTCTGATCTTTATTATTTTCTTTTCTTTGGCTTGTCTTGGGATTAGTTTGCTGTTTTTGTTCTAGTTCCTCTGGGTGTGCAGTGAGATCTTCAATTTTAGCTCTTTCTTCTTTAATGTAAGCATTATGGCTATAATTTTCTCTCTCTGCACTGCCTTTGCTGTATCCTATAAGTTTTGATATATTGTATTCTCATTTTCATTCATCTCAAGATATTTACTGATTTCTCTTGCAATTTCTTCTTTAACTCAGAATGTGTTGTTTAATCTCCATATATTTATGAATTTTTCCTTTTTCCACACATTATTGATTTCCAGTTTCATTCCTTTATGATCAGATTGCTTTTTTAAATATATTTTCAATCTTTTTAGCTGTCTTGTGACCTAACATATGGTCTCTACTGAAGAAGGATCCATGAGTACTTGTACTTCTATCCTTCTGTTTTGAGGTGTAATGCTCTATAAATTTCTGTTAGCTCTAGTTCATTTATCATTTTATTCAAGCTGTTTTCTTATTTATCCTGTATCCAAATCTTCTACCCAATGCTGAGAGTGGTGTACTAATGTCTCCAACTATTATTTAGGGACATCTGTTTCTTCCTTCAGTTTTGTCTGTGTGTGCCTCATACATCTTGAGGCACCCAGGTTAGGTGCATAAAATTTTATTATAGTTATTTCTTTTTGGTGAATTGCCAATTTTACTAATAAATAATGACCCTATAACAGTTTTTCATTTGAAATCTATTGTGTCTGATATTAATTTCACTAGATCTTTTCTGATAACTAATTTCATGGTGTGGCAATTTGGGATGATTTTATGAATCCCAAAATGAGAAGGGTTATGTTTGTAAACTAATCTATTTCTCTGAGTGTGATATCCTTCATTGTATTACATTCAGTTGAAGGGCCTTTGATTACATTACATAGGGCTTTTGATTCAACTACATCAATGGGTAAGTCTCAGGTTGAGTCCCCATCCCCTTGCTGGGTCTTATATAATAGACTATCACAAAGACACACAAGAATAGAGAACTCTGTCATTTTTTATCTGGCCATGTGACAGAAAGAAGGCTCAAACTGCTGAGGTCCCAGGGAGAGATGAGTCATTTTTCCTGGTAGCTTGCAGCTGAGATTGGGAAGAACAGTTGAGACTGACATAGAAGTCCCAGAAAGAAACAAGTCTTATGTCAGAAGAGAGGAGACCACAGGATCACTTAAGCATTATGCCTCAAGGCTGGGCCCAAGGAGCTCAAGAGGAAGAGGAAGCCAGGAGGGGAAGGAGAAACCTCACAGAGATCACTGGCCAACTTCCTTCACCACGTGGCAATACACCAGAATCAACTTTGATAAAGAAGCATCTCTGCTAATGCCTTGATTTGGTCTTTAGGATTCTAAGCTTTTACTGCAAATATATACCCTTTGTAAAAGCCAACAGCTTACTGATACTTTGCATTGACACCCCTTTAGCAGACTAATATACACGGTATATCTTTTTCCAACTTTTCACTGTCAACCTGGTTGTGTCCTTATATCTGAGGTGAGTCTCTTTTAGACAGTATATAGATGGCTCATATTTTTTAATCCATTCTGCCAGTCTATGTCTTTTGATTGGGAAATTCAATTTCTTAATTTTCAATATTGTTACTGTAAAGGCATTACTTACTTCATCCATTTTATCCTTTGGCTTTCTGTTGTCATATCTTACTATTGTCTGTCTTTTTACCCTTTAAGTTAACTTTATGAATCACCTTCATTTCTATACTCTTCTCCAAGTCTTGTACTCTTTTTTTTTTTTTTCTTTCATGCTGTAGCACTCCCTTTATTATCTCTTGTAAATCTGGTCTTTTGGTAACATACTCTCTCAGTTTTTGTTTGCCTGTGAAGATTTTAAACTCACACTCATTTTTGAAGGGCAGTTTTGGCAAATAAAGAATTCTTGCCTGGCAGTTTTTCCCTTTCAGTACTTTAAATACTTCATACTACTTTCTTCTTGCCTCCATGGTTTCTGATGAGAGATTGGCACTTATGCTTATTGATGTTTCCTTGTATGTGATGCATTACTTTTCTCTTGCTGCTTTCACAATGCTCTCTTTGTTTGTGGTATCTGTCATTCTGAATGGTAATTGTCTCAGAGTAGGTCTATTCAGATTTATTCTGTTTGGGATGTGTTGTTCTTCTTGGATATTGATATTTACATCTTTCATAAGAGTTGGGAAGGTTTCAGTCATTATTTCCTCAAATATTCTTAATCTTTCCCTTCTGGGACACTGATAACATGTATGTTTGTGTGTTTTTTCATTTTTATTCAATTCCTTGAGGGTGTGTTCCATTTTTCCCCTTCTTTTCTCTTTCTGTTCTCTTGTCTTTTGAAGTTCAGTTGTTTAGTCTTCAATTTCAATAATTCTCTGCTCCATCAAATCAAATCTGCTGTTATATTCATCTAATGCATTTTTAATCTCATCCATTTTGTCTTTTATTTCCATAGGCTCTGTTATTTTTCTTTGCAGGCTTTCAAATTTTTCTTATATTAAGAAAATATTATATCTCTTTAATCATATTTCCCTTTAGTTCCTTGAATTGATTTAGGAGATTTGTGTGATTATCAGTGATTATTTGTTTTAAATCTTGTATCAAATCAGGATTTTTGTTTTTTTCCTGTAGCTGTGCTATCTCTTCCTGTTTCTTAGTATGGCTTGTAATTTTCTGCTGATATCTATGCATCTGAATATGTTGGTGAATTTACTCTGACAGTTGATTTCTCTCTCTTGCTTATTGGTTTTCTTCCATGGCTCTTTTTTAAATTTTTGTTTCAACTTATTCTAAGTATTTAAATTTTCCCAGCTTAAGTTATCAAAATAGGACCAGTGACTCACTAATGGATGTAGATCCAACCCCCTGTAGTTTGGGACAAGAAACACCTAAAAGAAGTGTTTCTCCTTGCAGTTTCCCATCCGCCAACAGATGGTGCTTGTTGGGGAATCCAGAGAGGTGACTCAACCTCCACTTGCCTGTTGTTCTGGTCTGGCCAGAGCTGAGATTCAAAGTGGGCTCTGCTGGCCAAATTCACTGAAGAGAAACCACTTTCCGCCTTCCACTGCATCCTCCCTTCTCCCAGGAAGGAAGAGGTCTGTTACCCTCTTAATTGGCTGCAGTGAGGCATGGGTTTTATCCATGCATTCAGCTGGGGGGGGGGTGCCATTCCAGGCTATGGGATTTAGCAACACATGGTTTTCATTTTGGTTTCTTTGTCTTTTTGTCTCTTGCCCTCCTGGGGGATGTGCATCACTCTCCTGCACTGCAGAATCCCAAAGCAGGTCCCTCAGGCAGACTTTTGCCACTCTGCCATTGTTTTTATGTGAAAATTGTGTCTTGTCTACCTATTCTTAATGCTATCTTTCCTGAAGTGCAGAATTTCTTTATATTTTCTGCATATTAAACTCTTATCAGATATATGGTTTCCAAATATTTTCTCCATAGTATAGGTTGTAGTTTTACTTTCATGATAAAATCCTCTGAGGCACAAAAGTTATAATTGTGATGAAGTCCCATTTATGTATCTTTTTTTCTTTTGTTCCTTGTGCTTTGGGTGCAGAGATCAAGAAACTACTACCTAAAACAAGGTCCTGAAGATGTTCCCTATGTTTAATTCTAGGAATTATATACTTTTCGTTCTTATATTTAGGTCTTTAATCCATTTTGAGTTTTTTTAAATATATATGATGTGAAGTAGGGTTCCACCTTCATTCTTTTGCATGTGAACATCCATTTTTCCCAGCACCATTTTTTGAAGAGACTATTTTTCCCAATTGAGTCCATCAACTTAGTTGATACAGAAAAGGCATTTGAAAAAAATCCAGAAACCCTTTTTTATAAAAGCACTGAGGAAATTAGGAATAGAATGAAACTTCCTTAACATGATAAAGGTCATATATGAACAACTCACAGCTAACATCACACTGAATTGTGAAAGACTGAATGCTTTCCCTCTAAGATCTAGAACAAGACAAGGATGCCCACTGTCACCACTGTTATTCAACATTGTACTGGATGTTCTAGCAAGAGAAATTAGGCAAGAGAAAGAAATAAAATGTATCCAAATTCGAAAGGAAAAACTAAAACTTTCTCTTTTTGCAGATAATATGATCCCATATACAGAAAATCCTGAAAAATTCACAACAAAGTTCCTAGAACTAATAAATGAATTTAAAAAGTGGTGGGGTACAAGATCAAGTCCAAAAATCAGTACTGTTTCTGTACACTAGTAATGAACAATGTGAAGAAAAAAATCAAGGAAAAAATCCATTTACAATGGCAATTACAAGAATCAAATATCTAGGAATAAATCTAACCAAGGATGTAGACTTATGCACAGAAAATTATAAAACCTTGCTAAAAAAAATCAAATTTCTAAATAAATAGTAGCAAATATAAGGTATATAAATATGTTTAAATGTTCATGGGGCATAACCACAATGTGTAGAGATTCACACAACAACTGAAAGATTATTGAATTCCCATCTTGGGGAGCTTTGCTACATTCTCTAATGGAACAGCAACAATCCCCCAAGGATGGGAGCAATGACTAGTGAAGAAAGATGGTCCATGGATGGGCCCTTGATTTTGATGACTATGCTTATGAGCTTTTGCTCTTGAATTTTCAACTTAGCCTAGTGTTGTACAGTGCCTAAGAGTTGCCTCCTGAGAGCCTCCTTGTTGCTCAAATGTGGCTTCTCTCTAAGCCAAACTCAGCATATAAATGCATTACCTTCCCCCTAGTGAGGGACATGACTCCCAAAGATGAGCCTCCCTGGCACCAAGGGATTACTACCAAGTACTGGCTGGTGATACAACTGGAAAAAGACCTTGAATGAAAGGGGGAAAAGGTAAAGACAAATGAGTGTATATGGTTAAGAGACCTCAAAGTGATTCGGGGGGTCATTAGAGAGGTAACACCTATGCATGTCTCAGCAGGATCTCATAGACAGCCAAGGTAGATACTACTCCAAATAGTGGGGCTCCTGAGGGATCTGGAGGCACCCAGGTCCTAAGGTCAGGGCAGATAGCTCCAGAGTTTGGTGCCTTGTCAGTGGCCCTACTTTAGAGTTTGTGATCCCAAATGTGACAGAGTTGGACTCAGATGTGACTTCTCTACACATGCCTCCTCTGTTCCTTTTATTTGATCATATAGTTGGTGCTAGAGTTGGTAGGTGTACGTCCAAGAGACTTTAATCTCTGGGATGTCCATGTGCCAGCTGGGCCCTGAATCTCAACATAGTTGCAATACCTACTCTCCAGTTCATTGAACTGACCCAGGACAACTAACAAGGAGATAATGATGTACAATAACCATCCCAAGGAACCGAGAGAGTCTACAACTGCAAGCAAGAGAGTCCCATCCATCTGCCCCATGGGATCAAAGCCCCCTCTCAATTAGATGTGGAGTGGGCATCACCATCCCAGAATCCTCAGGATTGGGGAATGAACTATGGACTAAAGTAGACTTATTGGTATTCTACTACAGACTACAGACTTACTGTGATTCTAGCAATGGAAGAAATTATATCATTCATGTGGAGGCAGTGGCCACCAGAGGTTCTGAGGGCAGAGAGAAGAAAAAACAGGTGAAATATGGGGGTGTTTTGGGGACTTGGGAATTTTCCTGAATGACATTACAATGACAAAAACAGGCCATTACATATCTTGCCATAACCTACAAAATTGTGCAGAAGAGATTGTAAACTACAATGTAAACTATAATCCATGCTTAGTGGCAATGCTCTAAAATGTTTTCATCAATTGTAACAAATGTACCACATTAATGAAAGATGTTGTTAATGTGGAAAAATGTGGTAGATGTAGAAAATGGGGCATACAGGAATCTCCTATATTTTTATGTAACATTTATGTAATCTAAATATCTTTTTTAAAAATAAAATAAAAAAATATATTTAAAAATAAA
Source organism: Cabassous unicinctus (assembly GCA_029593785.1). Taxonomy (NCBI): domain Eukaryota; kingdom Metazoa; phylum Chordata; class Mammalia; order Cingulata; family Chlamyphoridae; genus Cabassous; species Cabassous unicinctus. The sequence continues at coordinate 44,670 of JAQZBX010006352.1, read as the reverse complement.
TAAATAAATAGTAGCACATCTTGTGTTCATGGATTGGAAGACTAAATGCTATTAAAATGTCTATTCTACCCAAAGTAATTTACAGATTCAACACAATCCCAATAAAAATTCCAGCAGCCTTTGAGGCAGAAATGGAAAAGCCAGTCATCAAATTTATATGGAATGGTAAAAAGCCCTAATAGTCAAAGCCATCTTGAAAAGAGTGAAATTGGAAGATTCACACTTCCAGATCTTAAAACTTATGACAAAGCCACAGTAATCAGAGTAGTATAATATTGACACAGGGACAGACATATAAACCAAAATAATCAAATTAAGAATTCAGAAATCAACCCTTACATTTACGATGAACTGATTTTTAAAAGGATACCAAAAAGACAAATACTGTATGAGCTCACTGATGTGAAATAATTAGAATAATCAAATTCACAGAGTTAGAAACCAGAATACTGGTTGCCAGGAACCAGGGCTGGGGTACAGAATGAGGAGTTAAAACATAATTGGTCCAAAACTTCTGTTTAGGGTGATGAAAAATTTTTGGTAATGGATGGTGATGATGGTAGTCCAACATTTTTAATGCAATCAACACCGCTGTATTACATATTTGAATGTGGTTAATATGGGAAATTTTAGGTTGTATGTATGTTAATAGAATAAATGCTTTTAAAACCCATAGGATTATACAAAACAAACAGTGAACCCTAATGTAGACTATTAACTATAGTAAATAGTATGATTATAATAATATTGCTTCATTCATTGTAACAAAGTTACCACAGTAATGCAAAGTTAATAAGGAAAACTGTGTGTAAGGGGCATATATGGGAACTCTGTATTTTCTGCACGACTTTTCTGTAAACTTACAACTTACCTAATAAAATAAAATAAAATAAATAGAATAGAATAGAAGACATGTCAAAGCTTTTTTGGCATACACCTCCTAAAAGCCTACTTAAAAGAGGGTCAAGTTTCAAGCGTGCAGCTATGCTCTCACTTTTTTCAGGAACTTGGAAGATCTATGTTCATTTAGTAACTTGTTCTTTTATATCAAGGGTACTAGACTGTGTTGGCTGCTTTATAATTACACAAGACCATTACTACTTATTGTATTTCCAATGTCGATGCTTTTTATTTTAAATATTGCAGTCATGTTGTATTTTAATTAATGAGTATAATAGTGTTTGTTATGGGAAAATTCCTAAAGCAAAAGCAGATTCCAGGTACTGATCGAAGGTAGAAAAGAAGCACTCAATGTTCATTGTGAGCATGAACAATATCTCTTTTAATGTCAATGCAATAGATAAAACTGGAGTGTTTTTTTCTTATAGCTTTTCTTAATAGAGTCAGCAATTTCATTTAGAAGCAAATGACAGCATCTCTTATTTAAGTTTAAAAGTTAACCTTTGTCAAAAAACTATAGCAATATTAACAATATTATCTTAGTAATTTTAGCTAATTAAGCTTGAGCTGCATCTCTGTCATCCCCTTGAATTCTTTCAGGGAATTTGGAACCACAGAAAAAGGAAAAAAAGGAATAATTTTCCTATAAAGAAATTACAAAACAGAGGTGAGATGAAAAGTTGAATGACTCCAGCAGAATAAGTCCTTTAAATTTTACTGTAGTATTATTCTACAGGTTATGATAGCATGGCACTTTGATAATGTAATAAACTCCACCATTTTAACTGATGTTGGAGCAGGTAATTTTGTTTGTTTCCTTATTTGTTGTTTGGCTGGTTGGTTTTGCCTCCTTGTTTATCTCCCTTTTAGAATTAGCTGTTCATGCTCTATTCCTCATGCAAATTTTTCTTATTAAATTATTTAATAATATGATATTTTTAAGATTTCATCTACCCTAACATGACAAGCCATTTATGATTTTTCTGAGTCTCATTTCTATTACATACTATGACTTTCCATGGTGAATGTGGAAGAAAGTCTGAATTATTATAATCCAGATCCTTAACAAAAGCTACTTGCTGATGTGTGTTGCTTTACCAGTAAAGACAATTGAAAATAAATACTAAAAGATTTCAAAACTCAACGCTTGGAAAGTTCAAAACAAACCATTTCACATTTTGATGCAAGTGGATAAATCTTTCCCATGTCATCGAGAGACTATGCCACCCTTACCCTCAACATCACCCCACTGAATAAAAAGGGGGGAGGGGTTAATTTCTATAACTTTGCAAATGGGAAACACTCAATAAAATCTAGTATAAATGAATTTACTACATGGTGAGACCTTACATGATGGAATTCGGGAGTACTGTTTTTCCTTTACATCAATTTTATTGCTGTTAATTCTTGAGTATTGTGCTTTATTCTTAAAATATTATTTTCTCCAGTTTTTCCCTTGAGATAGAGTACAAGGGGAGTGGGAAGGAGAGTTCTCTTCAGCTCTTGCTCTCAATGCATGAAATGGTTGCCATTGTCAACACAATCCAGTGGCACAGCTACTGTCACATTCACAGACAGCACTGTGCACAATTTATGAAGTTTACATAAAGGTTATATGGAATAAATCACTGGCCTTTATCTCTGCCTAGGATCCTCTTTGCATTATTTATGAGTGAAGAACAATGCATCATGCTGGACTCTGTGTTAGACTGCTGTAAATTACCTAGTAAAACATCATTTTCCTGAAGAGCCTGATGTTAGAGTGAAGAAGCAACTCCCCCTTTTTAAGAAGAGCCATGCAGCAAGTTTCAGATAATACATCAGAAAGATGCTGCCTGCACCAATTAATGATCAATCTTAAAATGTAGCACAACCCAAAGGAACAGATTTTCTTAAACTGAATTCTGTAGGAAATGTCACTTATCTTGTCCATCCTCTAGATACCATACTGTTGTAATTCAGTCATTTATTCAACAAAGCTTTTTCTGGAGGGCTTACTATATTCTTGGCCCTGTTCTAGGGACTGGAGTTCTGCAGGGACTAAAGGAAAAATTATGGACTTGTCCTCTTAAATAGCACCTGTGGTAACAACTTGAATGCATGAAGCTTAATTTGGGAAAATGAACCCAAGTAACTAGAGTACAGAACTTGGAAAAGCAATACAAATAATCAGGGAAAGTAAATTTAAGGATGCATCATTGGGCAACAAGGGCACAATTCCAGGGACATTTTCTGATGCACCGGGTATGGGTACCTCAAAATTGTCGACCTGAGACAGAAAAGAGTGATTCTCATACCCCATTGCTAAAAGTTGTCCCATGGAAAGTTAACTCTCTCTGCATGCATCAGAATATCTGAACAGGTTCCTACAGTCATCCCAGTTGGAAGTGGCAGAGAAAACCCAAGGTGGAAAGCAAGAGATTTGCAATAGAGCTGAGATAAGATGCTGTTAGATTATACCTGCATGAAACTGTTTGCCATAGCAATGACTGTAGTAAAAACAAGGTCAAAACTCTGTGAGATGAGGCACATGAGATTTTCTATTCAATTCCTGCCCTTGATAAGCTTACATTTTAGTCAATTGGGTTTTAGCCAATCTATGGACTTTACTTGTGGGTTTCTAAAGAAAACAGTAGGATTCTTGAGGATGGGTAAACTCACACAAGATTTAGACCAATATAGTTTACAATCTCATATAAGCTCATATAAGCATTGCTATATGAAAAATACAATATAGTTTACAATCCCTTATAATCCCATATAAGCATTGCTATGTGAAAAAAATACAAGTAATAAAGAGGGAGTGCTGTATTTATTTCCAATTCATATCAAGGAGAAATGGATTAAAATTTTTTATTAGATTTGTCTAAGAGAACCAACTCTGCTGTGATTTTTGTCTGAATAGCTCTTGCTCTATGTTCTAGATTCTAGTAGATATGAACATGGGCCTATGTTAAAAATCAATTTCAACTGAGATTCCAAGATCAACGAAATTCCAAAATGCAAGACCTTCGAACAAAAGAAGCAGTAAAAAGACAGGATTTCAACCCTTATATGAACACTCATTTCCTTTCTTTAAAGAGGCTGGAGAGACCAGCTGAGATGGATTCAGAGAAATTTTGGGAGAAAGTCATCAGGGTGCTGTGAGTTCTCTACGCCTGCCATGGGAAGGAGGCTGAGGAGGCTTTAACTTCTCCTCAAGGGCAAGGAAAGGGGGTTCAGTGGGATTCCTCAGAGAGCTTTATCTGCTTTATATAGTCCTTGGAGGATACAGTGGACTGATAGTATGTTTGAAAAATCTAAAGGAAAAAAGATTTTGGCCGCCAAACTCCTCTGGTAGTATTGCAAAAGACGTTACAGATTTGGGGACAGCTCTTATTCTTAGAATTTTGCAGGATATATTCAGAAAGAACCAGAAAGTATTGACATAAATTCTCCCCAAAAAGGTTGCCTGGATTGGAGAGGAGTCCTCAGCCAAAAGAATTCCTGTATCTGGAGTGTTGATAATTCATCAACCAGAAGAGATGCATTAACCCAGTCAAGGGAAATAAATTTGAGAGATTATCAGAAATGGGGAACAAGAAGGGAGACTCTCTGGAAATCCCACAAAATCACCTCACAATAAGATGACACAATTCAAAATATCTGCTGAATTTTTAGCTTCTCCACTTTGAAGAACCTATGAAGTTCTACCATTGCCATTCTAAGATGGAACCAGGAAGTTTTGTCTCCACACACAAATACATGGACCATGTGGAAACCACCAGGATATGCCATGGACGTTACAGAGAGGCAGAGAAGAGAGAGAATGGAAGAGAGAAAAAAAGAAAAGAAAAACAGAAAACTAAATTTTAGGAAACACATTCAAGGACTGAACACTTGGATTGGAAGGCAAGCAATGAGAAAATTTATTTTTTGTTCAAGATAGGTTAGTAGTCAGAACTTTTGGTAATGAATCTCTGGTAATGAACTGCATCTGTACACTCTCCAGAGGTCATGGGGCATGAGGTCAGGATTGTACATAATTAATGGCAAAGAAGGAAAGATGAAGATAAAAAATATAGTGATGCATAAAGCAGAAGGAGACTCAGAAAGCTAGCTGGGTTTATCACTGTTGCATCCAGAAGCCAAAAAGAGAGGATTATTGACTCAGGGTGTGTGTTTTGGAGTCAAGAGTGAACTTACTTTTTTTTCTTTATTTCTTTCTTTTTCTTTATTTTTAAAGAAGCTTTAGATTACATAAATATTATATCAAAAATATAGGGGATTCTCATATACCCCAACCTCTCCCCCTCCCACACTTTCCTCCATTAGCAACATCCTTCATTAGTGTGGAACATTGTTATAACTGATGAACACATATTGAAGCATTGCTACTAACCATGGACTATAGTTTACATTATAGTTTACACTTTGCACTGCACAGTTTTACAGGTTTTGACAAAATGTATAATGGCCTGTATCCATCATTGCAATGTCACACAGGACAATTCCAATAACCCAAAAATGCCCCCATGTTACACCTATTCTTCCCTCCCCTCCCCTTAGAACCTCTAGTGGCCACTGCCTTTATATCAATTTGTACTCAAGTATAAGCCAAGTGAGAGAATGCATGTCCTTAAACACTCTATGGCTTTGTCAAGGCTGCTACAGCAAATACCACAACTGGTTGGCTTAAACAACAGGAATTTACTGTCTTATAGTTTTGGAGTCTAGAAGACTCCAAAAGGAAGTCAAGGAATCAGCAAGCCATTCTTTTGCCAGTGTCTGTAGTGCTCTGGTGGTATCTCAATCTCTGCCTCAGCCACATGGCAGTCTGTCTCCTGCCTCCTCATCTGGTTTTTACTTCTGCCTAGTCAGTTGTGTCTCTGTCTAGATTTGCTCTCTTTATAAGGACTCCAGTCATATTGAATTAAAGCCCACCTTGATTTAATTTGGCCCCATCCAAATAGGGTTTTTGAGGACCCTATTTAAAAATGAGTTCATATACAAAAGACCGGGGTTTAGGACTTGAACATGTCTTTGCTGGGAGACATGAATCAATCTACAATACTATTTCACATCAAAGTTTCTTCAGAGTCTCTAATTTCTTAATGAATAAAATGTAGCAACATTGACCTTACTTCTTAAATGTGGAAATTGTAAGTGGAAGCGGCAATTTCAACTGAGAAAATGGTTCAAATGAAGATCTTATCTCACACAGCCTCAAGTTGCTCTCTGACCCTAACTCTTCAATATTAAGGGAAGCTGGAGACCTAAGTGGGTAATACTATGGATAAATTAAATCAAAGCAACCAGCTGACAAAATGAGTACTTAGGCAATCAACAATTTGCTTTTGCTTTATGACACCAAATGACTACTGTGGTGGTTTGTACTTATATAGCTCAGAAAAACATGTTCTTTGTCTTAATTCCTTCTTATGGGTGTGAACCCTTTGTAAATAGGACCTTTTGATGAGGTTACTTCAGTTACAACGTGGCCCAACTGACTCAGGATGAGTCTTAGTCCTATTACTGGAAGCCTTATAAAGAAGGCCAGACAGAGTAAAGCCATGGGGAGTAGCCAACACACAGAAGTCAGTGGAACCTGTAGAAAAAAGAAAGCATCACCATGTACAGGACTCCCAAAGATTGCTGGTCTGCCAGAAGACACTGACCCTGGGAGGAAGCAATCTTCTAATATCTGAACGAATGAGCCAATAAATTCTTCTTGTTAAGCCAATTCATTTTATGGTATTTCTTTAGCACCTAGGAAACTAAACCAACTACTTTAAATGATTCTTACTGAAATTACAGGGTGTCACAGGTCAGAACTGTGCAGAATATGGTATAGGTACCAGGCTGACAGGAGTCAGTTGCAACCTGTTGCACAAACAATCCAATAACCAGGAAGGTTAAGTCTGAGGAGAGAGAATTATCTCCCATTTTACCCTAAGAAATTTACCCAGACATTACAGATATATCAGATGTCCCAAAAACATGTACAGTGCTAGATAAGGCATGCCAAGAGAACCAACTTAAATCAACATCCCCTGAAAGGACACTTCTAGTAAAGTTTAGTAAGGAGAGAATTTTCAAATGCTTTGTGAAGGCTTTGTTCTGGTGTTGAGACTATGATAGATGATTATCAGGTCCTCAAGTGAGCAGAGCATCACAAACTTTGAGATTTGTTTTCTTTTTCTAGAAGTGATTTAGCAAAGATAAAATGATGGAAAGTGTACTTTACATTTATATAGAGAAGGAAATTGAATTTTACCTTTAGGAGCTTAAAAATACAAAAATCACAAATCTTGACTGTTCTATATCTGCATTCTTTATTTTAGCTCAAATTTATTATTTTTCAGTAAATAGCTTTCTTTTAAATTTATAGGTTCCCATTGCAGTTTAACACTCTGCACAGAGGTGATGTATAATAGAGTTAATTGATAAATGCAATTACAATGTACTTTAATATACCAAATCTCTGGTGTGAAATATACATAGTTAATGACTAGCATAGACTAAACTGGGGTCATTGTATCACCAACTCCAAAATTTAACTGTACAGATGAGAAGGAGGAAGAGACCATTAATATATGTGTCTCTCTCAATTTTAATATCTTATTTTGATCTTTATTGTCTTTTATAACATTTCTTTCTTCCCAGCTTGTTTTTTTTTTCTGATATAATTCTTTCTTTGTGAAGGATTTTGGAATTAAAAGCTGTGTAGCCAGCATTATCACACTTTGTTCAGGGCATCTGGTCTTCTAGTTCTTGTTTCCAATTATATTTAAGTCAAAAAATTTTCAAGGCTTGGACAATTGTACTTTTATCCCTTCTGACATGCCTTTAGAGTTATAAAGATCCTTTCCTAGATGTCACATCCTTTAAAAAGCAATCCCAGTGGAAAAGGGAAGAGAAGAAAAATCATTTGCAGTATCTTTCCAAGGTTCTGAAGAGGGGTGGAGGAAACATAGCAGAGCCTAATTACCATAAGCCATGTATGCAAGAGATCCCATTGGGTTACCTATCCTTTCCCCTTCAACCAATAATCCTCTGAAAAAAATACACAAATAATAGTCATTAAAACTGGAAACATCTATTCAGCATTTATTATGTGCCAGGCACCACGTTAAGCATGTGAAGGTTATACTTTACCTCATTGAATCATCAGGGTGATCCTACAAGGATACTATTATAATTACTGTTTTATGGTTGAGAGAATTGAGGTGAACATAGAAGATAAGAAAAAATGGCTAGTTATATGGCTAGTGAAAAGCAAGATTTGAACCCAGGACCAACTGGTTCCAAACCAAGCAGGAGCAAAAACTTCCTATATTTGACTTCAGATCCTCTCAACTGCACCTTTTTCTGGGGTCTTTGGTCACTTTTCCACTTCAACAACCACCGCTTCAACCAGCAATGTGTACAAATTGACAAATTCATGTGAGGCACCCTGACAAGGCCTCAGCTCTTCTGACACCGCTTTTCTGTTGATTTTGAATCATGTGAGCTACCAGAAGTGTGAGAATAGTTAGCACTCTCTAGGAAGACTCTTTGGCCAATGTGAGATGGGAACTTGTATATAAATTCTTTACCCATCATTCTGTCAAAATGTGCCTTTTTGAAGCAATTGTGCAGCCTCTCAGAAGTCAGCCAAGTAAAATTCAAAATTACCTCAATGTCCTTTATGGTTAATTACTAACTCTGTCAACCATTCTTCACAAGTTTTCTTGAGTTGGAGGAAAAGGGGTGAAATTAGAGCTTGTGCTGTGGTGATAGGGCAGGGAGAATTCCCAAAACCTAGGTTGATTGTGCCATATGAGATTTGGTTAAATAAATAAATAAATAAATAAATAAATAAATAGTGTGCTCTGTTAAATACCACACAATGAGTTTGCTAGAACAATGGTAATTTATTGGCTCATGGTTTTTATTCTAGGAGTCATCCACAATCAAAATATCAGCAAGATGTACTTTCTCCTTGAAACCTGTGGTGTCCTAGTACTGACTGCCGTCAATCCTTAGAGTTCTTTGGCTTATATGTCTACCTCCTAATACATGGCAATAGTAATACATAGTATTACATGGCATGTCTGCTCTTTGAGTTTCTGCTGACCTCTGACTTCTTCCTGTGTGGTCTCCTACCTCTGGTTTCTGGTTTCTTCTCTTTATAAGACCTCCAGTAAAAATATAGATTAAAGTGTATCTTGATTCAGCTTGCCACACCTTAACTTAAACTAGCACCTTCAGATGGTCCTGTTTACAATGGATTCACATTCACCGAGATGCAGATTATGATTAAGAATGTGTTTGGGTACATAATTCAACCTACCATAGCACTTTTGTACAACAAGTATGAAGGAATTTAACACAGGAAATTAGAGACTGCTACAAAAGTTCGAAAAGCAGGAAAATAGCCACTAATGCTCACAGCCTCAAAGCAGGTGGTTTCAATAGCCTGCCCAGGAAATGCTACAAACATCAAGAAGCTATGGCTAGCTCCCATCAGCTTCAGTCTGCAACAGTAAGTTGAGTGTTTCTCATGGGCTTACCAAAATTTACCTCAAAACTCTTGTCCACCTGCAATGCTATCTATCCCATCCTCTGGAGAATAAAGACTTCTCCCTCTTGCTTGCCTTCCAAGAGTCTCTCACAGGCAGAAGCTTACTCATAACTATTCAAGGAGTGGAATTCTTATTTAGGAGACCATAGACTAGCAGGAGGTGAGGATGCCAGCTTGACAACAGGAAATCAGGCACATAGCCCAATGGGAATTTTTCTTTGTTATGGGTCCTGATTGAAGACCTCACTATCCCAGCATTAATAAGAGATATCGGGATTCTTGCAATAAGATATAACCATTGACAGGGACTAAAGTAATCACAAGTCATTAGTGTCCTCATTGCATCATCAGAATGATCTTACGAGGTTACTACCAAAAGCAAATGCAAATCCTGTCTGAAGGAGAGCTTCCTCGGTTTAGCCCCTCAGCACTTCTGTAGTTTAAACCAACCAAACATGGGCTCACAATCAAACACTTCTCAATGAGCAAGCAAATGGCACACCATCACTGAAAGTCAGTGAAAACAAAAACAGAATCACACCTGAAATTATCTAAGAAATAAAGCTATCTGGATCTATTATTTATGACATTTAATGAAATAAAAGATATGTTTTTTCCTTTTAACGAGCAATAAGAAGCCATCAAAAGAGACTAGGCATAGGTGAATTATAAAAACCACTCTAAGTTTTAGAAATAAAAAATAAAATAATTGAAATTAAAACTGATTCTGTTATTTATAAAACAGAAGAGATACATTTAAAGTAAGAATTAGTAAAGTGCAAGACAAACCTGTCCATATTGCAGCAAAGAAAGACAAGGAGATAATAAATAGGAGAGGTTAAGAAATACTAAGAATAAGAAAAACTATAAATCATACCTAATCAGAATCTTAAAAGAAATAATATTGATTGGTCCACATTTGAATAGCTAATAGCTGAGGGTTTTCTAAAACTGAAAAAAGGCCGGCATCTACCAATAAAAGCTATTCAACATATACAAAGGAGAAATCCAGAAATATACTTATTGTAATACAACTACAAAGCATTAAAGAAAAGGAGAAAGTCCTTAGAATAGCTAGAAAGAAAATAAAAATCATTCACATAGGACTAAACTTTCAACAGGGATGATGGAACTTTGAAAACAGTGCAATTATATAATCAAGGACATGAAAGATCAAAACTATGAATTCAGAATTTTGTACCTAGCAAAACTGTTTTTAAATAGTAATTTCCTTAAGGCATCTACAGAGTTCATCCAATAGAATTCTACAATAGAAGGTCCTAAGGACACAAACCTCTGTAAACAGCATAATACCTGCATGAAATAGATGTTCTTAAGTATAAGAAAATGAATGAGTAAATTCATCCCATTTCATCAAAGAGGTTTGGAACATGCTTTGATCAAAGCAGCAGCAGCAGCAAAGAAACTTACCTGTCCTCTTGGCTGTACCCGTGTTGAGCTTTAGCTGCAATCCCAAGAATCAGTCTTAACTCAGATAGTATCTCACTAACTCCACATGCTCCTTTGTGCTCATCGGCTCCAACACACTTTTCCTTTCAATCAAATGTTAAAAATAAATTCTTAAACATAAGTAAAACCCCCTCAGGAAGGATGGCAGTATTTAACAAAGACCCCCTATCTGTGTGTGTACATTCTTTTTCCCCAAAAAATGTCTTTTGATAAATTTCCAACATAGAGAAAAATTCAAAGTTTCATGTAATGAATGCTATATTCTAATACCAAGATACACCAACTGACATTAAACTATACTTTTCTCTTGCTTCTTTTCTTCCTTCCTTCCTTTTTTCTTTTCTTTCTTTCTATTTGCTTAACTACATTTTTGTGAAAAATTTGAAAATGAGTTACAGATATAATAACACTTTATTCCTAAATAGTTGAGTATATATTTCCCAAAAACAAAACAGACTATTATTCTATATAACTAAAAATAATTTGTCACACCCAAGAAGTATAATATAATATGGATATATAATGCTATATAAATGTACTGACCATGTACATATTTCCCTAATTCTCCCCAAAATATTTTTATAGCTTTCAGATTTAAGATATATATATTTTTTTCAAACAAGAATTATTCATAACATTAAATTGCTATGTTCTTAGCCTCCTTTAATATAAAACAGTTTCTCTAGCCTTTCTTTTATGTTCTGTAGCCATCTTTGAACAGCTGAGGCCACTTTTCTTGCAGATTGGCCCATGATATAGATTTACCTAATTTTACTCCCCATGAAGAGATTGGGAGTGAACAGTTTGTGTGAAAATAGTACAAAAGTGTCTGCATCACTTCAGGGAGCCTTTAATGTTTATTTTTAACAAACATTGTTTGTTGCTGAGCTTTATCACTTCGATAAGATGGTCTGCAAGAGCTCTATATTGCAAATTATTCTTTTCCCTGTTGAATTAATAAGAAATTGAATTGCTCTAATTGAGACCATTGAATATACTGTTCCATGACTACCTTTTATCCAATAGTTATAATATCCATTCAGGATCATTGCATGAAATGATTATTACAATGGCATTTTTGAAATGACAATATTTAATTCTATCATTTTTTCTGAATTTATTAGCTGACATTCTCCTGTAAAGAATACAAGTCTCTCCCTCTTTTTTAGTATTGTCATGGACTCATAGATTTTTTTTTAATTCAAATTCATAATGCATCATTGTCTTCATTATTTTTTTGCTGTTCAAATTGTCACAAATTTGGCCAGTGGGTGTCCCTTCAAGTTATGTACAGCATCTTTTTAAAATATTCCTATTAGTCCTTGGGCACTTCGTTGCTTTCTAACAGAAAAAGATAATAGACTCCACTTGTCCAATCCCTGTGCCAGACTTAGAAACAGCCCTAGATTTATAAACAGCCATTTTTCCAAGTATCCCTGATTCCTTTTACTGGGGAAAGCAAGATCTTGGTGATAGGTGTGTTCATTACTATTGGGGTATCATTACTTTTTGGCCTTTTCAATGAAAAGATCTAGAGTAATATGTATATATGTATGTACATAGATGAATAGAGAGACAAGAGCCCTGGGAAGAGAGAAACACAGGAAGCCTAACCCCTTGGCAGACATCAGCTGCCATCTTGTTCCAACACATGGCAATAGACTTTGGTGAGGGAAGTAACTTATGCTTTATGGCCTAGTAACTGTAAACTTCTACCCCAAATAAATACCCTTTATAAAAGCCAACAGATTTCTGGTATTCTGCATCAGAATGCTTTTAACACTTTGGCTGACTAATACATTCCCTATAGGTAGCTATTTTTATTAATCTATTTTTCCTTCTTGTGTTTCTGGTTGCAAAATAAGCAATAGTGGTATTTCACCTTTCTCATGCAAGAGATAACATATTATATACTCTAAGCATTTTCTTTAACCAACAATGTATCTGAGACATCAAAAATCACTCCATATCAATTTATACACACTTTCTAATATTTTTCAGTGGCAGATTACTCCATTGAATGAATGTATGATAGATTATTCAAAAAGACTCCTCTGATTGGGCATTTAGATTGTTAATATTTTGCTACTTCAAATGTCAAAGTAGCTTATCTTGTGCATATTTTTGGAAGTATATCTTCAAGGTAAATTCCTAGAATTGAAAATTGGAATCACATGGTAATTCATTCATAATTTTTGTAAGTATAGGCAAATTCCCTTCCATAGGTACAAAACCATTTTGCATTCCTATTAGCAATATGTGGCTGTCATTTCTCCACAGCCTTACCAATAAAGTATGTTGGCAAGCTTTTGAATTTTTACCTACAATCTAGGTAAAACTTATTATCTTGGCATAGTTTTAATTTGAATTCCATTACTATGAGTGAAATTGAACATCTTCTCATATTGTTCAAAGGTCATGTATACTTCTTTTTGCATGTGTAACATGAAAGACTTCTATTTTTCCACTGTTCCTGACGTTTTCAGAAAACATACTACTTCACTCTCTGCTCTAGATTTCTTAATTGGGCTTCAAAGAAGTTCTAATCCCACTGGTATTGCAGTGTGTGTTGAAGCATTGCTTCAGATTTCTCACACTATCCCAGAAAATACAATGCATACCCCTGATCACTGGGGCCATCTGGAGAAAACCATACTTGTCCTTTTCTCACCTTACACCAATTCTGTTGCCTATTTAGAAACAATTCTTCCAAGCACGCTGCTAAAGGATGCTGCAGCAAGTGCCAGGATCCCTGGAGAAACTCTGATAGCATACTGAAACCCCTTCCATCATCTGACTCTTTGAAGGTAGCCACAAGCTGCGCTGGACAGTTTCCTAATAATGAGCTTTCTTCCTGCCTATCTGATCTGATGGAAAATTATGTATACATTAGCCTCAGCCCATGAACTTATTCATTCAAAAAGACATTAATCATTTATAGAGTGTATGCCACTACTCTTCCTTATAGTGCCATTATTAAATATTATGTTTTGGTTGCCTATATTTGAGGTTTTTCTCTCAAATTCTCTAGGTTTTGCAAAAAGGTGAAAACAAATGACAGCATTATGTAAAAGCACTTACAGTGACAATTTCCACCCCATCCCTTTGCTCACATCCTTTTAAGTTTTATTCATTTAAGGGTCATTGGTTTTCTTGTTGCTTGTCTGTCATCAGCTAGACTCTCTAGCAGAACGTTTTTTCTACTTTACCACAAACATCAGATTAGAGATCTGATGCTTTTTAATTTTATGGAAATCATACAGCTGGGCATAAAGAACTAGAATAACCCATAAGGTTACTTAGAATGGTCTAGAGAACAGTGAAAAGTAATGATAATAAGTGATAACATTTGAGTTATTTAAACAAATTTTATGTGCATCTCATTATTCAGAGGAAGGATGTTCTCAATCAAACTGTTAGCCCTGACTACTGGACTGCCATTTTTCCAGTGGAAAATCAAGGAATATTGGTGTGCTGGATAATTATTGTTTGGCCCATCAAATCCATTCTCCACCATGCTGTGTTCAGGAAGCTCACCTTTTTGCTTTTCTCCCCTCAGGCTTTGGGTCAGAATCAGCCAATGTAGGAGGTATCAGGAGATGTGCAGGAGGAAGAAGAATGAGATTGGGACTTTGATTCCCTGGATCACTCCCCAGGGGATCACAATGGACTGGTAGGATCCCTGGAACAAAGTTCATGGTCTTATCAGGTGGTTCTCTTTCTACCTGCCCCTTCAAGCCCAAAGGTGTTAAAAGTCCTTAGAGTTACTAACTCCAGGGTTGGTGCACCATCTAGATTGGTTTCCTATATGCTGATCATAAATTTATAAATAGTCTCTGTATTAAGCTCTCTGCAAATTACTCAATTGGAGGATGTCATCTGTTTTCTACAAGGACCCTGACTGACACTGTTACCCATGGCATTCTGGAGTTCTTTCCATGTCCAAAGGAATATTAACCCAAGGGCACACTAACTTGACCTTGTCTTACTTGAAGTAAAAGGATTTGTAATTAATGTCTTCCTTTAAAAAGAATTAAGTTTTCAGTGAAAAATGTATTGGAGTTTTTGCCCCATTAAGATGGCTGTTTTGCAGTAATATGAGAAACATATGGATGTACAGCAACATGATGCATCATCATTGCAGCTCTCCTGTATGTGATCTCAGTAAGAGCATTTTCAACATAAGTCCAACTGTCAGAGTTTCTGAAATGCAGCATACTTTCTCCCTAAAAATTTAAAGACTCTTCTAAAAAATTGTTCATGTTTTCTCTTCCATATAAATGAGGTCAAACATAGTTGAAAAGTGAAAAAAAAAAAAAAAAAGATCAGTTAATCATTTCCATATCTTGTCAACTGTATACTAAACAGTGTAACATGAGAAAACATAGTCTCCAAAAATAACATACAGAACATAATTTCACATTCCATTGCTGTCTCATGCCATCATTATATGTGTGAATTACTGCTATTGTAGTAAATAAGAAACTCTTGAAATGAAAAGAAAATTTCCCCAATAATAAATTGCCACAACTGTCATATTTCACCAATTCTTAGATATGTTTTTTAGACTTGATTACTGCTCTTGATTATTGATATCATGGATTTCTCTCCACCATTATTCCAATACCTTCTTTGATGGTTAATATAATGTGTCAACTCAGCCACGTAATGATGCACTGTTGTTTGGTCAAGCAACCACTGGGTTAATTGTAATACAAGGGCGTTTCATGGACTTTAATCATCAGTGAGTTGATTACATAAATGGCTGATTACATCTACAATCAACTGAGGAGATTGCAGTTATCATTGAGTGGTATCTCATCCAATCAGTTGAAGGCTTTAAAAAGGGAAGTGATTTCAGCATTCAGAGAGAGAGAATTCCCATCCTTACTTTGGACAGCCAATGTCTCCTGGAAACTCATTAAGGACCTTCATTGGAGCCCCTGGTTTGCAGCCTGCCCTGCAGAATTTGGACTTGTGCATCCCCACAGTCATGTGAAAAAATTTTATAAAATCTCATACTATTTACAGATATCTCCCATTGGTTCTGTTTCCCTAGAGAATCTGACTAATACAGCTTGGTACTGGGAGTGGTTCTTGATAAGCAGAATCTTAAAAATGGGATTTCTGAAGTGGTATGGGGAGTTTTGCAATTGGCTCTCTCCTCTGATTAGATTCAAGGGCACCGACTCTCTTTCCAATAATCAAGAGGTCACTGACAGTCCATGGTGTGAGCTGGCAATAGAGATACACAAAATACCACCACTGGATAGGACTGTTTCCATGCATATAAGAGGCAAGGATCTGGGTGAGAGTGCTTTTAACACTTTAACAGAGTGTTAAGTGTGTTCCTAAATATGCTGGATACAGTAACCAAAAAAAGGATAAGCTGAAGGCTTCAAATTTGCAACTTAAGTATTGAATGAATGATGTGAGAGTTTCTATGTGTGCTTTGAAGGAAAATCTTGTTTCATGCAGCTCTAGACTTAAGATCTCTGAAAACCAGACCCAGAGTCTCATTGTACAGGTAGCAGAGTTACAACGGAAACTAAAATCTCAACCTTGCAGGGTATCTCCTTAAAAGTGAGGGTATTGATTGGAAAGGAATGGAACCCTGAGGATTGAGGTGGGTTGATGGTGATATCAGTGGGGACATTGAAACTCTAAATTCTGCTGAGAATTTTCCAGATAAACCTGTAAAGTTCTGCCCTGTGGAGACCACGATATGTCAAGCTTATATCACTTAGTCCCCAGCCTGTCCCAGGGAGTCCAGACTTCTGCCTTGCCCTGAGGCACGTACCAGCCAAAAAGCCTTCCCAACCCAATCTCAAGACTGCATAAGGAGTCTCCATCTCCTGCCTGCTATGAAAAAAACACCACTCAATCTCCACCCTGCCCTGAGGAGTCTGCCATCCATCCCCCAACTGAAGAGAGTAATCCTGTCTCACCAGACAAAAATACAAATGAATGCCTGGAGGTAAGTAGCTTGCAAGACATTTCTAATCCTTCTCCTTACCCACCCTCACCTCTTTTCTTCCAGACCTGTAACTAAACTAAAATCACAACAAGCCCCCAAAGACAAAGTGTGATCCATGAAGAAGTACATTATACTTTAAAAGAACAGCATGAGTTTTCCAATTTCTATAGACAAAAATCAAGGGAATATGTGTGGGAATGGATATTAATGGGATGGGATAATGGTGGAAGGAATATAAAGTTAGG
This sequence comes from Cabassous unicinctus, assembly GCA_029593785.1. NCBI lineage: Eukaryota > Metazoa > Chordata > Mammalia > Cingulata > Chlamyphoridae > Cabassous > Cabassous unicinctus. The sequence continues at coordinate 27,533 of JAQZBX010006352.1, read as the reverse complement.
TCAGGCTGAATTTATTGATATGAGCCAACTAAGCAGAGATTCTGGATTCAATGCTGTAGCCCAAAGGGTTAGAAAGTGCTCTAATAGTTTGTTTGGATGGCTGGATGAAACATGATCCAAAAGATGGTCTAGATGACCAAAAGGGGGAAATAGCAAATACAAATGAATTTTTATGGTTAAAAGACTTCAAAGTGACTCAGGAGGTTATTCCAGAGGTTACACTTACACACATCTCAGCAGGATCTCATTGACTGGCACAGTAAACAGAGCCTCAAACAGTGGAGCTCCTGAGGGCTCTAGAGACAACTAGGCACTATAAGCAGGGCAGACAATTTCAGTAATTCAGCACCCTGTCAGTGGGCTTTACTCGGAATAAATGCTCCCCAATGTAAAACAGTTACACTTATTTATAATTTCCCTACACGTGGCTCTTCTGCTGCTTTTATTGGAACCTATAATTAGCACTATACTTGTTAAATTATGTCCCAGGGATTTAAATCTTTACTCTGTTCATATGCAGTTTGAGCCCTGAATCTCAGCAGAGTTTTAACACCTACTCATAAGTTCACTGGACTCAGCCCAGACAACTAAAAAAAAGGATTATGAAGAACAGTGCCTGTATTAGTCAGCCAAAGGGGTGCTGATGCAAAGTACCAGAAATATGTTGACTTTTATAAAGGGTATTTATTTGGGGTAAAAGCTTACAGTTGCAAAACCATAAAGAGTCCAAATCAAGGTTACTTTTCTCACCAAAGTCTGTTGCCATATGTTGAAGCAAGATGGCAGGCCATGTTTCTGAGGGTTCAGCCCTCCTCTCTCTCTTAAATCTTCATGGGTGCAGCTTCTTCCTATCTTAGCTGTAGGCTATAGGACTCCTTTCTTTAGGGGTGTTCTTAGTTGCTCAGGGCTCTTGTCTCTTCAGCTGCAAACTATGAGGCAAATGGTTCATCTCTCTCTGGGGCCCCAGAATCAAGTTCTCTCCTCTGCCGTGTCTATGGAGCTCTCTCTATTCCCACGTATCTTCTTCTGTATTCTCCTTGAGTAAGTGTAAATTTATATAGCCCACCAAGGGGATGAGAAATCAACCCTGGGCCACACCCCACTGTCATGGTCAAACCAAAGTCTTAATCTTAATTTAATCAAGCAAACATAAAAGCCTTTGAATTTAAACCAATCAAAGGGTATCGTGCCCAGAGTAAGAAACCAGTTTACAAACATAATCAATATCTCTTTTTGGAATTCATAAATAATATCAAACTGCCACACTCCACCCTCTGAATTCCAAAAAGACATTACAATATTCCAAAAACCCTTAAATCAGTAAAAATGCTAAGTAAAAAAGCACGTCACAATCAGTTTATAGAAATACAGTTTGTCTTGGAGCAAAGTCCCCTCTGGCTGTAGACCTGTGAAAGTTAAAAAACAATTTATCTGCTTCCAATATACAGAGGCACAGACAAAGGATAAATATTTGCATTACCATAAGGAGAAATTTAGGAGAGAAACATGAGTCACAGTCCCCTACAGTTCTGAAAACCTGTGAGGCATATTTCATTAGATTTCAGTCTGAGAGTCATTCTCAAGATGATGGTTTCTTCTCTCTGGGGTCACATGTGTGCCCACCTTTTCCACAGACTTTCCCAATGGCCATTTTCTTGGTTCCACCCTCATCAAGCATCTGGGTGGCAACCGAGCTCCAGACCTCACCCTTCAAGAACGTTGGGGTGATGGCCACACTTTATCCAATCTCTGGGGTAGAGTCTCAATCCCCTTACTACAATGAGGTGGAAGCGAATGTCTCCCTATAAACTGGCGTACAGGTCCAACCCTCACAGAATAATGAGTTGCTGACCTGGCATTCCTTAAACTATGGGAGACAGGCCCACCACTCTCAGACTTACGGGATGCTGACTTCACTCTCCCCAACCCTTGGGAAATGTGCTCCACCCTTTCTGTAGCCTGGGGCAGCAAAACTTCTCCTTGAAGACAGGCTGAAACATCCACCCTCTTCAACTGCTGGGCAAACTCACCCTCTCTGTACACATGGGTGGGGTTCCTCTCTTGGCCCAAAGAGTTGCCTTAATTCCAGATCTCAGCTTCCATGGTTTTCCTCTTAAAGCTGTTTTCCCTCCCATCACTTCCCTGAATGTTACTTTTAGTCCAGGCTGACAATGATTTTGTTCATACAACTCTCACAAAAATATTGTTGGGTTAGCATGCAGGAAGCAGGGGTCCAAGCCATGAGACAGTAAGACTTTCCAGAAGTGTTTCCTAGATAACTGCATTTTCAATCCTGACTTACAAGTTCCATGTTTAGTTAATTCCTCAAATGGGGCACTATCATCTAGGAGCTTGATTTCCAGAGGCTTGGAATTTCTGGAATCAGTTTCTGGTTTCTTTGTGCCCAACAATTCAGTTATCAGCTTATTTCTTTCCTCTAACATTTTGCTATAAGCTGCAAGGAAAAGACAGTCTTTATTTTCCACATTTAACTTGGAAATTTCCTTGGTTAAATGTCCAAGTTCTTAATTTTCAAATTTTGCCTTCTATACATCAGGAGTCAATCTTGCTAAGTTCTCTGCAACTTTAAAACATGGATCACCTTTCCTCCAGTTTCCAATAACAGTTTCATCATTTCCTTCTAAGACTTCATCAAAAATCTCTTTAGCATCCATATTCCTCCCAACAGTCTCATTAAAGCAATCTAGGCCAAGTCCATCAAGCATCTCACAATGTCTCCAAAAAAATACCCCTTACTCATTTATAAAACCATTCCAGCATTTTTGGAAATTGCAAAAGCATGACACCACTTCTCGGAACCAAATTTTGTATTTGTCAGCCAAAGGGGTGCTGATGCAAAGTACCAGAAATATGTTGGCTTTTATAAAGGGCATTTATTTGGGTTAAAAGCTTATGGTTGGAAGGCCCTAAAGAGTCCAAATCAAGGTTACTTTTCTCACCAAAGTCTTTTACTTTGTGTTGAAGCAAGATAGCAGGCCATGTCTATGAGGGTTTAGCCTTCCTCTCTCTCTCTTAAGGCTCCATGGGCCCAGCTTCTTCCCTTCTCAGCTGTGGGTGGAGGGCTTGTTTCTTTAAGGGTGTTCTTAGTTGCTCAGGGCTCTGGTCTCTTCAGTTGCAAACTATCAGGCAAAAGGTTCATCTCTCTTGGGGCCCCAAGTTCTCTCCTCTGCTGTGTTTATGGAACTCTCTCTATTCACATGTATCTTCGCCTGTGTTCTCCTTGAGTAAGTGTCCATTTATATAGTCCACCAAGGGGATGAGAACTCAACCCTGGGCCATGCCCCACTGATGTGGTCAAATCAAAGCCCTAATCTTAATTTAATCAAGTAAACATAAAAGCCTTTGGATTTAAATCAATCAAAGATATCATGCCCAGAGGAACAGAGCAGTTTACAAACATAATCAACATCTCTTTTTGGAATTCATAAATAATATCAAACTGCCACATTGCCCATCCCAGGAAGTGGAGAGTGTTTGTAACTGTAAGCAATTCAGCTATATCCATCTGCCCCATGTGATCTAAGCCCTTTCTAAATAGGAGACAGGGTGGGCATCACCATCCCCAAATCCTTAAGATTGAAGAATGAACAAACATAAGGAAGGTAAGCAACTATGGACTAAAGTATACTTAGGATTACTCTAGCAATGGAAAAACTTGTATCATTGGTATAAAGATAGTGGCCACCAGAGTTTCTGAGAGGAGGGAGAAGGAAGAATAGGTACAATGGGGGGCATTTTTTGAGACATTGGAATTGTCCTGCATGACCGTGCAATGATGGACATAAGCCATTATATATTTTTCAAAACCTATAGCTGTTTGGGGCAAAGTGTAAACTATAATGTAAACTATAGTCCTTGGTTAGTAAAATGCTTCAATATGTGTTCATCAATTGTTACAAATGTACCACAGTAATGAAAGATGTCATTAATGTGGGAAAGTATGTGTGTGTGTGGGGGGGGTTTATTTGGGAATCCCCTTTTTTCTCAACATAACATTTATGCAATCTAAAGCTTCTTTAAAAATAATTTTTTTTAAAATGATGGCCTTGAATGCCTGAGGTCAAGATGCCCGATTTACCCTGGTATTCTGTAGATGAAGGGATCCAAAGATGAGATTGGAATGCTAGAATGGATTCACCATTTAAGACCTGCGCATACACCCCAGGAATGTCCAGAGGAAGCTAAAAGGCCCTGAAGAGCTCTATGGATACTTTTCTGTAGTCCAGATATTACTGTGGGAACTGCTGTCATGGAACTGGAATCCTTAAACACTTATGGGAAAAATTGGATCTCAGACTGGCAGAAGACAAATAGCAGCACTTAATCACCAAAGACAAGGTGTGCATGGCTAACACAATGAAAGGCAGACTCAAAGCAGCAATCAAAAGAGTCTGAGTTGCATAGAGCTATGGTGTTGAATAATAGATCATGGGGTACCTAGAAGTAAAATATATAGGCAGTCTATTAAATTCCTACTTGATCTGTATAAGCAGAAGAGATCTAGGTTGAGTGAACAAAACTCTAACTTGAATTACAGAAACAGAATCATGACTCCTTAATCACTGCCCAGATTTGAGACAGAATCATGACTCCTTAATCACTGCCCAGACCCAGAGCCCCCTGAATGAGGGGAAGGCCACATCCCCTTGGGGAAGGATCCCATTACACTGCCAAAAATTTGTATTGTTAATCTTACTGTCTGCTTTCCCCAAAGAGAACTATAGCCTTTTACCAGAGTAACTGTGCATTGGGGACAAGGAAATGATCAGATGTTTCAGGGATTATTAAACACTGGCTCAAAAGTGGCATTAATTTCAGGAGACCCAAAATGCCATTGTGGTCCACCAGTCAGAGTAGGGGCTTATGGAGGTCAGGTGACAGATGGAGTTTTAGGTCAGGTCTGTCTCACAGTCAGTCCAGTGGGTCCCTGGACTTGTTCTGTGGTTATTTTCCCATTTCCAGAAAGCATAATTACAATAGACATATTCAGTAACTGGCGGAATCCCCACATTGGATCCCTGACTTGCAGAGTGAGGGCTATTCCAGTAGGAAAGGCCAAGCAGAAGTCACTAGAACTGCCCCTACCTAGCAAAATCGTAAATCAAAAGCAATACTGGATTCCTGGAAGGATTGAAGAGACCAATGCCACCATCAAGGATTTGAAGGGTACAGGGTGATTCCCACCATATCCCCATTCAAATAACCTATTTGACCTGTGCAGAAAACAGATGGATCTTGGAGGATGACAGTAGGTTTTTGTAAACTTAACCAGATGGTGACTCCAATTGCAGCTGCTATTCCAGATATGGAATCATTGCTTGAGCAAATCCACACATCCCCTGGTACCTGATATGCATCTACTGAACTGACAAATGCTTTTTTCTCAATTGCCATTAGTAAAGACCACCAAAACACTTTGTTTACAGCTGGCAAGCCAAGCAATATACCTTTACTGGCCTACCTGAGGGGTTCATCAACTCTCCAGCCCCATGTCATAATATTATCCACAGGGAACTTGATTGTCTTTCCCTCCAACAAGACACCACACCGGTCCATTATACTGATGATATCATGCTGATTGGACCTAGTGAGCAAGAAGTAGCAATTACTTTAGACTTATTGGTAAGGCATTTGTGTGGGAGAGGGTGGGAGATAAATCCAACAAAAATACAGGGGCAAGCAGATTTTGGGAAGATGGCATCAGATTAGAGAGATAAGACTCAACTCTCTCACAAAAACAATGGAGTAAGAGCCAAAAGCTGTCCGATGGACCTGCTTTAGGGGTTAGCAAACCAGAACAGTGCTTCACAATTCCCAGGAGGGTGAGGGACAGAGAGACGAAGAAGCCAAAACAACGAACTATGAGTTACTAAACCTCCAGACCACCAGGAAGAGCTACCTTCCCCCACCCCTGAGATATTCAGCAGCGATAAAACCCTGGGCTCATTTCAGCTCACTGAGAGGGTAACATTCGTCTTCTTCCCTGCCAGTTGTTACAAGGGAAAAAAGAAGGGAAGTGTTGGGGCTTTTCTTCAGTGAATTCAGGCAGTGGAGTCTGCTTTGAATCTCAGCTCTGGCCAGAGGAAAACAAAGGAAAACTGAGAAAGATATACCTCAGTTGAAAGGTACACCAATGAGTGGCATCTGCTGGCTGGTCTGTAAATTACATGGACAAAAACTGCTTTTAGAGCTTTCTTTAACCCACCCCTGGGAGAAAGTCTGTACCCAAGAATGAGTCCCTGGCACAATTTTGATAACTTAAGCTGGGCAATCTTGAAGACTTAGGATAAGTTGAAAAAAATATCAAAGAAGAGCTTTGAAAAAATAATAATAGGCAAGAGAGAGAAATTGGCCATCAGAGTAAATTTACCAATATATCATATGCCTAGACATCAGCAAAAAATTACAAGCCATACTAGGAAACAGGAAGAGATAGCCCACCCATAGTAACAAATAAAATATCCCAAAGAGAGTCAGGATTTAAAACAATTGATCCATAATAATTACACAACTCTCCTAAATCACTTCAAAGAATTGAAAGAAAATTTGGCTAAACAGATAAAGGATATTAAGAAGACACTGGGTGAGCATAAACCCATATAGAACTATCCTGAGACACCTACTATTCAGAATGACAAATATAAGATATAAAGAGAAGATTTTGAAAGCAGCAAGAGAAAAGCAAAGCATTGCATACAAGGGAAACTCAATAAGATTAATTTCTGATCTCTCATCAGGAACCAAAGAGGAGAGAAGAAAGAGATATGATGTATTTAAGGTATTGAAAGAGAAAAACTGTCAGCCAAGAATTCAATATCTAACAAAGTTGTGCTTCAAAAAGGAAGGGGAGTTCAAAGTCTTCACAGATTTAAAAAAATCATAGAATATGTTACCAAAAGACCAGAATTACAAGCAATATTAAAAGGAGTGGAGCAGCTTGAAAGGAAAAAAATAAGGGCAAGAAACTTGGAGAAGAGTGTAGAAATGAAGATTATGAATAAGGGTAAATTAAAGGGTAAAAAGATAGACAATAGTACAACATGACAACAGAAAGTCAAAGGTTAAAATGGATGAACTAAGTAATGCCTTTAAAGTTATAACATTAAATGTTAATGGCTTGAACTCCCCAATCAAAATACATAGACTGATAGAATGAATAAAAAAATATATAATTCATCTGTATGTTGTCTACAAGAGACTCACCTCAGACATAAGCACACAACCAGGTTAAAAGTGAAAGGTTGGAAAAGATATTCCATACAAATAGTAACCAAAAAAGAGCTGGATTAGTGAAACTAATATCAAACAAAATAGATTTTAAAAAGCAAAATTGATACAAGGGATGAAGAAGGTCATTATATATTAATAAAAGAGGTAATTCAACAAGAAGAAATAACTATTCTACATTTCATGCACGTAACCTCAGTGCCCCAAGATATATGAGGGAAACACTGGCAAAGCTGAAGGGAGAAATAGATGTCTCTACAATAATAGCTGGAGGCTTCAATATACCACTCTCAATATTGGATAGAACATCTGGACAGAGGAGAAATAAAGAAACAGCTTGAATAATATGATAAATGAAACAGACCTAACAGACATCTATAGAGCATTGCACCCCAAAACAGCAGGATATACATTCTTTTCAAGTGCTCGTGGATCCTTCTCCAAGATTGACCATATGTTGGGTCACAAGACAAGTCTTAATAAATTTTAAAAGATTGAAATTATACAAATCACTTCCTCTGACCATAATGGAATGAAGCTGGAAATCAATAATGGACAGAAAAAAAGGAAAATTAATATATATATGGAAATTAAATAATACACCCTTAAAGAATCAGTGGGTCAAAAAAGAAATTGCAAGAGAATTCAGCAAATATCTTGAGAAGAATGAATATGAGAACAAAACATATCAAAACATATGGGACACTGCAAAGGCAGTGCTAAGAGAGAAATTTATAGCCTTCACTGCTACCATTAAAAAAGAAGGAAGAGCTAAAAATGAAATAGAGAACAAAAAACAATACAGAGAATCAACAAAACCAAAAGCTGGTTCTTGGAGAAGATGAACAAAATTGACAAACCCTAGCAAGACTGACAAAGAAAAAAAGAGAGAAGACACAAGTAAATAAAATCAGAAATGAGAGGGGAGACATTACCACTGACCCCATAGAAATAAGAGAGATCATAAGAAGATACTATGAAGAACTGTATGCCAAAAAAAAACTAGAAAATGTAGACAAGATGGGCAAATTCCTAGAAATACATGAACCACCTACACTGACTCTGGAAGAAATAGAAGACCTCAAGAAACCAATCACAAGTGAAGAGATTAAAACAGTCACCGAAACCTCCCAAAGATGTAAAACCTGGGACCAGATGGCTTCACAGGTGAATTCTACCAGTCATTCAAAGATGAACAAATATAGATCTTGCTCAAGCTCTTCTGAAAAACTGAACAGGAAAGAATGCGACCAAACTCGTTCTATGAAGCAAACATCACCCTAATACCAAAACCGGATAAAGATACTACAAAAGGAAAATACAGACCAATATCTCTAATGAAATAGATGCAAAAATCCTCTACAAAATACTTGCAAACGGAATCCAAAAGCACATTAAAAGAATTATATACCACGATCAAGTGGGTTTTATCCCATGTGTGCAAGGGTGGTTCAACACAAGAAAATCAATTAGCATAATAAATCACATTGATAAAATGAAGAAGAAAAATCGTATGATCTCAATTGAAGTAGAAAAGGCATTTGACAAAATACAGTACCCTTTCTTGATAAAAGCACTCCAAAAGAAGGAATAGAAGGAAACTTTCTCAATATGGTAAAAACACATATATAAAAACGTACTCAATGGTGAAAGACTCAAAGCTTTCCCACTGAGATCAGGTACAAGACAAGGATGCCCATTGTCACCATTATTCAATATTGTGCTAGAAGTTCTAGCTAGAGCAATTAGGGTAGACAAAGAAATAAAAGGCACCCAAATAGGAAAGGAAGAAGTAAAACTTTCGCTCTTCACTGATGACATGATCTTATATCTAGAAAATCCTAAAAAATCCACAACAAAGCTAGAATTAATAGACAAGTTCAGTAAAGTGGCAGGATCCAAGCTTAATACACAAAAACCAATAGCATTTCTAAATTCTACTGATGTGCAATCTGAGGAGGAAATCAGAAAAAAAATCCATTTCTAATAGCAACTAAAACAATCAAATATTTAGGAATAAACTTAACCAAGGTCATAAAGGACCTGTATTCAGAAAACTACGAAACACTGCTAAAAGAAATTGAAGAAGACTTAAATAAATGGAAGGACATTCCATGTTCATGGATTGGAAGACTAAATATCGTTAAGATGTCAGTTCTACCCAGATTGATTTACAGATTCAACACAAACCCAATAAAAATCACAACTGCCTTTTTTGCAGAAATTGAAAAGTCAATAATCAAATTTATTTTGAAAGGCTAAGGGACCCCAAATAACCAAGAATGTCTTAAAAAAGAGGAACGAAGTTGGAAAACTCTCACTTCCTAACTTTAAAGCATATTACTTAGCCACAGTGGTAAAACAACATGTTACTGGTGTGAGGACAGACATATTGACCAATGGAACTGAACTGAGAACTCAGATATCAACCCTCACATTTGCAGTCAAGTGATTTTTGACAAGGCTGTGAAGCCCACCCAGCTGGACCAGAACAGTTTATTCAATAAATGATGCTGGGAGAACTGGATAGCCATATCCAAAAGAAAGAAAGAAGACCCCTGTCTCACACCTTATACAAAATTAACTCAAAATGGATCAAGGCCCTAAATATAAAAACAACAACCATAAAACTCCTAGAAGAAAATGCAAGAAAACATTTTCAAGATCTTGTGGTAGGTAGTAGTTTCTTAAATCTTAAGCACAAAGCATGGACAACAAAAGAAAATTAGATAAATGGGACCTTCTCAAAATTCAACTTAATGGGAGGAAATATCTGATACAAATGGCATGAACCTTTTTTTCATGTGTTTCTTTGCCATTTGTATCTCTTCTTTGGACAGCTGTCTTTTCAAGTCTTTTGCCCATTTTTAAATGAGATAGTTTGTCTTTTTATTGCTGTGTTGTATGATCTCCTTATATATCATGGATATTAAAACCTTATCAGATATTTTCTCCCATTAATTTGGCTGCCTTTTCACCCTTTCGACAAAGTCCTTTGAGGTGAAAAAGTGTTGAATTTTTGGCGCTATTCAAGACAACCAAAAGTTGGAAGCAACCCAGGTGCCCATCAACTGATGAATGGATAAACAAATTGTGGAGTATACGCATGATGGAATATTATGCAGCAGTAAAAAGAAATTAAGTCATAAAGCATATGACAACATGGATGAACTTGGAGGACATTATGTTGAGTGAAGCAAACCAGACACAAAAGGATAAATACTGTATGATTGCTCTATTATGAACTAAATATAATATGTGAAATATAATTATATTTTATGAAATATAAATATGGTTAAAATTGTATATTAAGACCATTTTTATTTGAAGCTGAAGATATGTAAGTTAATACTACACAATGTTAATATCAGAGAAAAACAAAACATTATACTAAGTGAAGGAGACTAGACACAGAGTACTACCTATTGTATGATTCCATTTATATAAAATATAAATATGAATCAATTTATAAAGATGAAAAGAGATTAGTGGTTTTGTAGTTCTGAGGAAAGAATGAGGGGTGTGGAGTCTTCCTTTTTGCAGTAATGAAATTGTTCTAAAATTTTTTAAATGATGAATGTAGAACATTGTGCATATACCAAAAGCCATTGATTATACAATTTGGGTAGAATAGCCAGAAACAGCAGGTATGCACAGTGAGGAAAGCATAGAGAGATTGAGAGGTGGGGAATTTTTTTGTTTGTTTGTTTGTCTGCTTTTTCCTTATTATTATTATTGAAAAAATGAAAATGCTTTAATAGTGATTGAAGTGATGAACATACAAATTTATGATTATACCAAATGCCATTGAATGTACACCTCAGATGAATTGCATGATTCATTAATATGCATCAATAAAATTGATTTGTTTAAAAAAAATGCAGGGGCCATCTGGAGCCTTTGGCAGGCCCCTATATGAGAATCACAATGAAGATCCTTAATATTTTGGAGTAAAGCCCTGTCATGTTCTGCAGATAATCACAGTCCTTTTGAGAAACAGCTTTTTGCCTGCTACTGGACTTTAGTACAGACTGAATGCTTAACCATGGACCACCAAGTTACCATGAGACCTGAGTTGCCTATCATGAGCTAGGTATTGTCTGACCCACCAAACCATAAAGATGGGCATGCACAGCAGCACTCCATCACAAAGTGGAAGTGATATATACAAGATAGGTTTCAAGCAGGTCCTAAAGGCAAAAGTAAGTTTCATGAGGAAGTGGCTCAAATGCCCATGGTCACCAACCCCGCCATGTTACCTTCTCTTTCTCAGCCCACAGCTTTGGCTTCTTGGAGAGTCCCTTACAATCAGTTGACTAAGAAAGAGAAAACTCAGGCCTGGTTTACAGATGGTTCTGAACAATATGCAAGTACCACCCGAAAGTGAACAACTGCAGCACTGTAGCCCCTTTCTGGGACATCCCTGAAGGACAGTGGTGAGGGCAAATCCTCGCAGTGGGCAGAACTTAGAGCAGTGCACCTGGTTGTTCATTTTTCTTGGAAGGAGAAATGGCTAGAGGCACATCTGTACTCTGATTCATGGCCTGTTGCAAATGGTTTGCCTGGATTGTCAGGGACTTGGAAGGAACATGATTGGAAAATTGGTTGCTAAGAGGTCTGGGGAAGAGGTACATGGATAGACCTTTCTGAGTGAGCAAAAAAAACATGAAAATATTTGTGTCCCATGTGAATGCTCACCAGAGGGTGACTTCAGCAGAGGAAGATTTAATGATTAAGTAGATAAGATGACCTGCTCTATGGATAGCACTCAGCATCTTTCCACAGCCATGCCTGTCATTGCTTAAGGGGCTTATGAACAAAATGGCCATGGTGGTAAGGATGGAGGTTATGCATGGGCTCAGCAACATGGACTTTCACTCACCAAAGCCGACTTGGCTACAGCCACTGCTGAATGCCCAGTCTGCCAGTAACAGAGACCCACACTCAGCTTCCAGTATGACACCATTCCCTGAGGTGATCAGCCTGTTACCTGGTGGAAGGTTGATTACACTGGACCACTTTCATCATGGAAGGGAGAGCAATTTGTTCTAACTGGAATACACACTCTGGATATGGGTTTGCCTTCCCTGTACACAATGCTTCTTCCAAAGCTACCATCTGTGGACTTACTAAATGTTTCTTTCACCACCAGGGCATTCCATGCAGCATGACTTCTGATCTAGGAACCCTCTTCACAGCAAATGATGTGTGGGAATGGGCACATGCTCATGGAATTCACTGGTCTTACCATGTTCCCCATCACCCTGAAGCAGCTGGATTGATAGTACTGTAGAAAGACCCTTTGAAGACCAATTACAGTGTTAACTAGGTGGCAATGCCTTGCAGGGCTGGGGCAATGCTCTCCAGGAGACTGTGTATGCTGTAAATCAGCATCTACTCTATGGTGCTGTTCCACCCATAGCCAGGATTCATGAGTCCAGGAATCAAGGGGTAGAAATGGGAGTGGCACCACTCACTATTACCCCTAGTGATTCACTAGGCAAATTTTTGTTTCCTGTCCCTGCAGCCTTAAACTCTGCTGGTCTACAAATCTTAGTTCCAAAAGGAGGAATGCTTCCACCAGGGAACACAATAATTCCATTGAACTAAAAGTTATGACTGCTATCTGGCCACTTTGGGCTCCTCTTACCTGTGAATCAAAAGGCAAAGAAGGGAATTACTGTGGTGGCTGGGGTGATTGATCCTGACTTTCAAGGGAAAATAGGATTGTACCTACACAATGGAGGTAAAGAAGAGTTTGCCTGGAATACGGGAGGTCCGCTAGGGAATCTCTTAGTATTATCATGACCATTGATTAAATTCAATGGAAAATTGCAACAACCCAATCCAGGAAAGAGTAACAATGGCCAAGAATCTTCAGGAATGAAAGTTTGGGTCACTCCACCAGGCAAAGAAACACGGCCCGCTGAACTGTTTGCTGAGGGTACAGGAAACAAGGAATGGATAGTGGCAGAAGGTAATGATAATGACTACGTGACCAGTTATAGAAAGCAGGAGTGTAGTGGCCCTGAATATTTCTTCCTTGTTTTATTATGAGTATGTTTGTATATATATATGTGTGTGAGTGTATATATATATATATATATATATATATAATGAATACCTTTGTTTTTTCCCCTAGCCTTTTCCCTTATCATATGACATATGTTATATTAGTTTCATGTCATTGTATTTAAGGATATCAAGTTTAAGAGTGAATATTACCCAAGGATTTACACCCTATTCTGGAGGGAATTAGTGCATTTGCAGAGGGTTGTAACAGGACAGTTGAATATTGTTAGGCAGAAATATATATATATCTGTTATTGTTTTTATTTAGTGACTGACTATAGTGTAGGGTGGTGTGTATGGTTGCCAAGTCGACAAGGGGTGAACTGTGATGGTTAGGCTAATGTGTCAACTTGGCCAGGTAATAGTGTCCAGTTGTTCGGTGAAGCAACCACTGGGCTAATTGTAAGACAAGGACATTTCACGGGCTTTAATCATCAGTGAGTTGATTGCATAAATGGCTGATTGCATCTACAATCAACCGAGGAGATTGCAGTCAGCAATGAGTGGCACCTCATCCAATCAGTTGAAGGCTTTAAAAGGGAAGTGATTTCAGCATTCAGAGACATATTTCCCATCTCTACTTCAGACAGCCAGAGTCTCCTGGGAACTTATCAAATACCTTCATTGGAACCCCTGGTTTGCAGCCTGCCCTGTGGAATTTGGACTTCTGCATCCCCCTGGTCATGTGAGAGAATTTTATAAACTCTCAGTATTTAGATATCTTGTGTCAGTTCTGTTTCCCTCGAGAACCCTGACTGATACATCTTCTTTTGAATAATAGCCATGTGGCTTGGAGGGTGGGGGTTTACTGTTCTCCCAGTTCCAAGGAAATGCCCATTCCAGGGTAATTCTATTCCTTTAGCCACACTCAATTCTTCACAGAGGGTCTAGTAATCCAGGCCCAATGCTGTGAGGGCTTAATACTATCCTGACCAAAGAAATTGGCTCAGAAACGGAAAATCAAAAACAGTCTCTCCATGTGCACTGAATGTGAATGAGGAAGTATGCCATTAGCACTGTGTTTCTAGAATATGAAAGCCCATTTAAGAATGAAACCAAACACAGATTCATGGAGCTCAGAGAATTACAGAACTGATGCCCAGATTGAACCATACCTGAGGGCCACCATACCACTGGTCCTTTTAGTTACAAAATTTAATACATTGTTTTAGCTGGTTTGAGCTGGATTTTGGGGATGTACTTTCAAACTCACAAACAGACATTTCTCACAATTAACTGCCACTTCTTGCTTCTGTCATGCCTGTCATTGTGTTAGACTCTAGCATAATTTTCTCCCTGCCTATGGTTCCTAACTCTGCTTTCTGTTTGCTGAAAATTATAAAAAGATTAGCCAAACCTATAAATTAAGGTTTATGTTAAACCAAACTTCTAGGATTAGAGGAGAAAGACTAAGAATTCTCTACAATAGCCCATAGAATAGTATGCAGGTTTTGTGATAGCTCTTCTTCTCACCACTTGAAGCTCATTTCTGCACACTTCTAGTTCAAGAAGGCAGAAGCTGCTGGACATCTGATTGTTAGGTAAATGGGAAGTAATTGTACCTCTTGATCCCAGCAAGCATACATGTATATGTGTGGTCTGTGGAGAGTGTTCTTCCTGCCACAATGAGGGATATGGAATAAATATAGTGGATTATTCTTTAAATAGTAGGCGTAATTCTTTCTTGGCACTTATTTGTTACTCATTAGATTCATTAGGAAATCATATGCTAAAATATTTGGAATAGCACAAATTGCAAATGTATAGCATATTGTTGAAATCTGAAGCAGTGATATTTCTTTCAAGCATCATGTGCTATATCAGATTGTTACCAGATTTTGTCTAGGTTCTTGACTATGCTGGAGAAATGAATTTCAAGAGCACGTCACATTGATTAGGCCAGTAATTTATAAGGTAGGGAGGGAAGAGAAATGGGAGAAAATAACAGATCATGAGTCCCAGAGAGAGGAAGGGACTGAAGAGTGATAAAGAGGGCTGGTTTATAGACTACAATTTCCCATTATAGATTATAAATGCCCAGGTTTTACTTGCATGTTGATCCATGCGGGGGGTGGTGGGGGGTGCAAGGCAAGAACAGGGCGCAGAAGGCGAGAGCTATTCAGCCTTTGCGACTGCTTTTTGAGCCATGCATTAGCCCGCCCCTTTGCTAATGGCAGGGGAGGAGTCCCAGCTGTTTGCTGTTTTGATTGATGACCCCACCCATCAATCCCCTGGGAAAGCACAATGATAATATCCCTGGAGAATTTCTGGAGTTTCTCCTGGCTTCCAGAGGAATTCTCATGCGAGGGTCTTCCAGCAGCCATCTTGGTATCAATATCCACATGGACTTCTTGCCAGGTTCCAGATCCATCTATTTTACTAGCCTGCTTCAAGGTCATCAATTTAATAAATTAACACTAGAAAAAATTAGAACAGAAAAAGCTTGCCATCTTGGGCGATTCCTAACTCCATCAAAGCCTGACATTATTAGTACAACAGCAGGCAAAGCTTGAATTTGAATGTCACCAATTCAAAGATGGCCTCAAAAGGGAACTTTCTGTGCATTGATATATCAGGATCCATCGGTATCAGCTTTGTGTATCAACCAGAAACTGCTAACTACATTGAGAAATTCAATATTTCTAAGCAATCCTCAAAATAGATTTCTTTTATGACTTCTATAACATATATTCTCCATATAATTACATTTTGAAATCCTAAATTGTATTATATTGGCAGTGAGTATCCTTCTGGGGATACTTATCTTGTTCTCCCTGGTAGATATCTTGATAGTGGGATCAATACCTCATTTTGCAATCCATACTACTAGAGACTTCTAATGCAGACCCATAGCCATTTCTCCTCTCCTTCAGGGCACTGTGGAGGATTAAACTTACCTCACCCCTTGCAGTCATGGCTGCTCATGTGAATATTTATATTGAAACAAATAGGAGTGGAAATGACATTTGCCATTTCTGGCCTTTAACAGTAGAAAGTCTATGCGCAATTCCCCAATTTCTCTTTCCTCACTATGATGACTAAGGAGGTTGTGTATCCAGATGATGTTGAAGCTACAAGAGGATGGAGATGCCATCTCTTATATCTCTGAGAAAAGCCTCCTTACCCCATGTAGCTTGAATGTGATATAAATCTCTGTCCTGTTAAGCCACTGACATTTGGAGTTGTTTGTTTTCTCAGCATTAGCATAGATTATCCTTATTAATACAAACAGGCATATGAGAAATAGTTATTGAATTTACATTGTTTAATTGGTATTTAATTAAATCAGCCTTAATTACTCAGTATCTGTCATTTTGAGCTCTTCTCTTAAGTGACATCAGGACAGCATATTTGTCTTTCTCTTTCCCTCATTGTTGTATGTTGTATGTTGAATTATGTACCACAGCATAGACCTGTCCTTAATCTACCTACTTGTGGGTACACAGCAATTGTAAACAAGACCTCTTGAAGATGTTAAAATGCAGTCCAACTGAATAAGGGTGGGTCTTAATCTGGATTACTGGAGGCCTTATAAAGAAAGAGTCACAGGAAATGACAGAAGCTGGAAGTTATCAGGGATGCAGAAAACAAAGGAGAAGGCATCACCGTGTGATGGGAAATCCAAGGAACCCCAAGCATTAACAGTCCCCACTCTGCTTCCAATTGAGTGGGGGCCCATCAGGCAGATGAATTGATGTTTTATATTGTGGGTTTATACACCCATTTATTTTGATGGAGTAGTAGGTCCTTAGTCCTTTATCAGATTTTTAAGTTTCCACAATCACAAATAAGGATGTCTAGATTAGGTGAAACCACAAATTTCTATAGAGCAGGAACATGAAATCTGAATGTGTGTGTGACAACTGACAACGTTCAAAGGAAGCTAAGTGTTCATAGTTTAATTTTCTATCATAAACACATAAAATAGTTAACTAAACTAATCAGATACTTCCTCGTATCCCAAAGTTTGATTTGAAGTAGACATGATATCTGAAAGAGTGACTGCTTCAAACTTTTCAATTACATATTTTGACCTCATTTAAATTGGTGAAGATAAATTATCTTGATGCATAACCACTACGATATTGATACTCAGTCATATCCTTGTAGGTTCTTAATCCAATGCTGGTACCATGCTAATCTATTTCAGCTATTTCTAATAAGCATTCAGTTACAGATAGGATGCCAATTCACATGGCCCAATGTACTTAGTACGCCAACAGCTCTTATCCCACGTTTGAGAAAGCTTTGGCAATAATAATTCTGCCACAACCTACTCAAAGCCAGTGGTGCCAGGGACTTTTGAACTACCTTGATATTGAAGCCACTCCCGAGGAATATTCCAGGATATCTGATCCTTTTTCTTTCCTAGTTTCCTACTTCAGTCTCTATGCACAGCATGCACAACTGTCTCCTATTAAGTTGGTTCACGTACGCTAACCTTTGAATGAGTTCATACTGAATTTTCAGAATGACCCAGGCAATGGCCTCAACTCTGCCTATCTCTGCTGCACTCTTCACAAATTTATCTCAAGTCTGTGAAGGCTGTTCTAGAATCAGACCCTTCCCCATGTGAGCACTTGGATTCAAAGGCCTCTATTCTGTGCCTCCTTCCCTGGAGCCTATCAATTTTCCTCTAGCTTTCCGTTTATCTAGATTTGAGTTAGGTGAATAGTTACTTAGTGTGGTAGATTGAATTATCTACCCCAAGAAAGGCAAGTTCTTAATCTTAATCCCTGTTCCTGTTCCTGTAAATAGGACCCTTTACAGATCTATTATCAGTAAAAGTGAAGACTCATTTGTGAACAGGAACATCTAGTATCCTTTTGAGGTGTGACCCAACAGAATCAGTGTGGTCCTTAATCCATATGACTTAAGGTCTTATAAAGAAAAGTCAGAAAAGGTCAGAGAAATGAACCAAAAATAGGTGGATATTCCTACACCAATGTCAAAGAAGTTACTATATCAATGCTAAAGGTCAATAATAGAGGGTATGGGGTTTTTCTTTTGGACTAAGGAAAATGTTCAAAAATTTACTGACATGATGACTGCACAACTCTGTGATGAAACTGAGAGCCACATAGTGTACACTCTGGATGGATTGTACAAGGCATGGGACTGTATAACACAGTGAACCATGTGGTGGATGATGGAATGTGGTTAACAGTACAAATATGAGTGTTCTCTCATGAAATATAATGAATGTACAATACATTCATGGTGTTAATAATAGAAGGGAGTATGGAAAAAATATACCAAATGTAAGCTGTGGGCCATAGTTAGTAGTAATATTTTGATGAAGCTCTTTCATAATCTGTAACAAATATTCCACAACAGTGCAAGGTGTTGGTGGAGGGGTGATGTATGGGAATTCTGCATGTTATGCATGAATGTTTTGTAATTTCACAACTTATCTGATATATATATAGTCTTAGTCAGCCAAAGGGGTGCTGATGCAAAATACCAGAAATCGGTTGGTTTTTATAAAGGGTATTTATTTGGGGTAGAAGCTTACAGTCACAAGGTTATAAAGAGTAAATTACTTCCCTCAACAAAGTCTGTTGCCAAATGTTGGAGCAAGATGGCTGCTGGTCTCTGGGAGGGTTCAGCCTTCCTCTTCAGGCTTCATGGTCCCAGCTTCTTCTGGTCTCAGTTATAGGCTGGTACCAGGCTTGTCTCTCTCCCTGGGGCTCATTTCTCTCTGGGCTTAGCTGCTCTGCTCTCTCCACAAGGCCAGCTGTAAACTGTCAGTCGAATGGCTCATCTCTCTTTCTGGGGCCTCTGCCATGTCTAATGCAGCCTTCTCTCTCTCTTCATGTATCTGCTTCTCTGTGTGTTTACTTCCCGGGGCTCCAGTAGCAAATACTCCAACTCTCTCCTCTCCCATGTAATTTTCAATGTTCTACTGACATGACCCAATCAAAGCCCCAAACATAATTTAATCAAGCAAAAGTGAAACCTCTGAGGTTAATACAATCTAATATGCTCAGAGGAACAGACTGGTTTACAAATATAATCTAATATCTATTTTTGGAATTCATAAGCAATATTAAACTGCTACATACATATTAAAAAGAAAAAAAAAAAATAGGTGGAAAATGGAAGAGCAGACACAAGGACATAGAGATCACCATGAGTCAGAAGGCAGAGATACAAAGCAAGGAACCCCAAGGATTGTATCAAGCCAGGACCAGAATGCTACAGATTTCAGGGGGAAAGTATGATTTTATTGATGCCTCAAGTTTAGACTTCCAGCCTCCAAAATGGTGAGACAATGAATCTCCATTTTCAAGCCAACCCATAGTGTGATATTTTCCATAGCAAACTAGCAAACTAAGATGCTTAGTCAAAAAAGTTGTGCTATGCAAATAAGTGCTTTATTTTCCTTTCAGATCAATGACACTGCTTATTGGCCTACATAATGAATTAATATATTAAAGTTTGCAATTTGTTACTTTATGAATGTATGTCTCAGATCTGATATAGTTGCCAGGTCGTTAAGAACAAAACCATGTTATACTCATGTTTATGTCTGTCATAAGCTCCTAAGAAACCAGATGGCATATAGCATGTCCTTGATAAACATGTGAGTTATCATCACAGATTAAATGGGTGGATGAATAGATGGATAAATAAATATTTTCAAGTAATTGGAAATAAAACAAGTAAGCAATGTGTTATAATAGAGCATTTGATTGAAAACCAGGAGGCCAATCCCAGATTTGCCACTAACTAGCACTATCAAGCTCAGAAAACTTAGACAAGTTAGTTACGCCTCTGGACTCCTGATTTATCATCTGTAAAATAAGGGTGCTAAGAATACATGATTTTTTTTGTCAACACTTCAATATTAAAATTTTGTGATAGATAATTACCCATTAAGTTTAGTGCTATGTTTCAAGGCTCTCTTTCTCTTTGTTTCACAGTTGCCTTAAATATCTTAAATTAACTGTCCATTTTTCTTTCACCGATAATCTTACACATGCTGAAGCAGAAACCCTACAGAGGGAGATCAAGGAACAGTCCATAACTTTGATCTTCAGTCTCTAGATATAAAATAGCCCAAGGATAAGAAGCAAAGAAAGGCAATGTCAGACCAAGCAGCCTTGAGAAAGCAGATGATCTGTGGGGGGTTGAGGGCTGGAGCAAACTATTTTGCAGATAGTTATGAACAAAAAGTTGGAGCATTCAAGTGGAGGAAGTTGTAAGTAAAGGAAGTAGCTGATTCACCAAATGAGAGACAGAGAAGTCTAAAGTGATAAAATGGATATTTCCATGTGGCATGGAATAAGACATTCTAATAGGTCATGAGTATAACACATTAAATCATTTTCATTTCATATAGGATGGAGGAGCTTATTTCCTGGTAATGTGGCAGAGTTGGACCCAGTGTAGAGCAGTACTTTACAGCACTGGTTTGGAACTTTGACAGATTTGAGTTTGAATCTTGACTCTGCCACTTGCTACTTGGATGACTTTCCCTCAAGTATCCCAGGCCTCATTTCCCTCATCTGTAGTAACTGTAGCTACCCCATGGGGTAATGATGAGGATTAAATGAAACAAAGCCTATATAGTCCTTAGCTCAGTGCCTGGCACATGTAAGTGCTCAATCACTTATGTCTCATAAGTGTTATGAGACATAAGGAAGAAATAAAGGCATGTCTATTATTTGAGGACCTTCTGTCTCTAAAAGTGTGACCAAGTCAGGGTAAGGTTGGACAGAAATGTATCAAAACAAACCCAGGAAATCCAGTGTCAGTGTTGCTGGTGAAGAGCTGTAACGTTGCATGGATTAGGGGGTAAGAGTGAATAAGAAATTTCCAGGAGGTGAATTTGCATTCAAGCTAAGAGTTAAAAGCAGTTTCTAAGTCAGTGAGAGTTGATAGAGCAGTTCTAAACCGGGGGATTTACAAAAAGATAACGCCCATTTTTGTTTGGTCATATTCAATTGTTTGATGCTCAATTCAATTCCAGTTCTAAATACACAGACAAAATCATCAATAGTTCTTGATAGTTTTTATACCTTAAGCACTGGGAATATTTGATCTTATCTTGGAAATGGGTCTCTCTTTTTTTTCACTTTTACAGGATTAAGAGAAAAAAGGGTATGTTGGGGTAGAAGGGATAGCTTTTACAAAATATTTTCCAGTCTACCAGAAACTGGAACACAAATCTAATTGATTATTTTAATTATCCCCCAAACACATAAGAATGTACACTGGAAACTCTTTCATTGAGAGGTATTCTAGTTAAGACAGTGATTTACATTTTAATGACCAGGTGGATACCCAGAAACTTTAAGACCCACATGGTGCATTTTAAATGTTTTAAAGCTATATACATTTAAAATTCCAACATAGGCCAGTATAATTTCAATTCCACTTAGAATATGCTGAAGGAAGAGACAAAGTATATATATTAATAACACATCTAATTAAAGCATTCTTTTTTCCACTAAAGGTAAATTTTTCGTTCCTAACATTTATATGAGAGGAAAATTATATA
The DNA here is from genome assembly GCA_029593785.1 of Cabassous unicinctus. Taxonomy (NCBI): domain Eukaryota; kingdom Metazoa; phylum Chordata; class Mammalia; order Cingulata; family Chlamyphoridae; genus Cabassous; species Cabassous unicinctus. The sequence goes on along the minus strand of JAQZBX010006352.1, from coordinate 5,707 downwards.
TATTCAAAATTTATGTAGGGGCCCTTAGAGTGACTTAAAATCTAAAGCATATTTTTATCTCATTTATTTATTGTCCCTTATTGCTTTACTCCTCAAAATGTACATTTTCTGACTCCTAATTGTGTAACATCAAATGCCAGATTCAAGCAAGAACAATAAGAGATACAGGAGAGGCTAATTTAAAATGTTTGAAATATTCGAGACATATTCTGCCTTGTTTTTGTGTTTCTAAATTCTGATCTCACTTGAGAAAATGCCAGAAAATGAGCAGAAATGAAATGCTCTTCATTTTCTTTATTTTCTTATATCTGCATTTGTTATTTAAGCTTTATCACATGTAATCAGAAGAAAATTGCATCCATATTCAAAACAGGTATTCATGTATAATATCATGCTGATATCAAATTCTGTTTTCTTAAAATTAGTTTAATGATTTTTTTTCCAAAAATTATCCTCTTAACAAATATTCTAAGTGACAGGATATATACCCATTATTTTTCTTTCAGAAATCATTACCTGTTTCTTTAGTGGAACAAACAAAAAGTTCATCCAAATCAACTTCATTTTGAATAATTAATCCATGTAAATAAATTGTTTTTCTCAAATTTCCAGCCTTAAGTTGGATCAACATATACACAAATGTTAGAACCATCGATTTGGCATTGGAAAAACGTAGATGAAAAACAAAATCAATAAACATCAGATTTCACTGAATTATTATAAATTATATTTATAGTATATATTATAAATTATAAAACTTCTCATCAATAATTTTACAAGCCAGGAAACATTAATTAGAGATCATTATAAGGACAACATAGCAAATGCATAAAATGATGCTAAAAATAGATGTGGGAGGAACATCATGTTGAGACCAAGTTCAGAAAGAAACTAATTAGAACTGTGGAAATTGATAGGAATTTCTTTAATTATAATATTATCAGATTAATGAGGCAAACATCTTTTTTCCTTAATACACTTCCCATTTGATCTTTTCTTACCTATGTGAGCTAATACAAAAATAAAATATTGCAAACAAATAAATACCACATTTTGAAAGATCTAAATTTTTAAGTACAGATTTTTCTTACAAATAGATTTTGTTCTTGCTTTTCATAGAAAAATATTTGATTATATTGCAATTGTCACAAGGTAAAAATTAAAAGAATGCTAACTACATTTCATTTTCCCATCTCTTTCCCTATTGGTCACTCTTCTCTTTCTTCTGCAACTATTGGCTTGACTTCAAAATTGATTTAAAGTAGAGAATCTCTAATAAATTAAGTTAGTCATTGAAATGATGAATTATAAAAGCATTTTAAGGGTTAGTAGCCCTAAATCAAGAGTGATATAAGTACAGTCCAAGTGAAAAATAGATGGTATGGCTATATTTGGCAAGCCAAAATAACTTTTAAAAAATTTTTACATCATTCTGAAATTTAACCATTATATAGGTCCTATTGTATGTTAATTTTACTCTCTATAACTATAAAATCTAAAAAGGTCAGATGAATGTGAATAAAGACCCTTTTAAAATGAACAAATTCTTAAACTTTTGTATTTAAGTTTTCCCTCAACAACCACTTCAGGCAACAATATGACTTTAATTCTTGTTTAAATCTATAATAACTTTTGTCAATTTATACCTCCAAGTTATATTTCTTTAGTTGACATTTCTATATTGATGATCTTTAGTTCCATTGGATAGTTAATTTGTTTCTAAAAAATCCCCAATTATGATTTGCTTGCTGTCTAATTGACTAAACAGTATTTTGTAAAATTAAATAGAAAATATTTCAGAGACTCAGACTGTGATTCTGTGACTCAGATTCTGAAAGAAAATATTCTTAAAGGTTGATTAGACACGTGAGGATATATTGCAATTTGACATAGCTTCATTTCCAGAAAAAAGTACATATTTTGAAAAAGTTGACTAAGCTCCACTTCACAAATTCTATAGAATTTGTAATATATCTCAATGAGTAAGACATATTAAATTATTTTATATTTGACTAGACTTTTTGTCCCAATAATGTCTCTGTAAACAATTTGGGTCAAAACCCAATTGTGGCAATGATTTTGAAGATATTTATCCAATTGCTTTTCAGTCTCCCTGATGACAAAATCCAAAGGTTTTAAGATGGCTGCTTTGCATTATTTATTTATCTTCAAGGTGGCAATGTCCCTACATATCTATTACTTACCTGAAAGCTATTTTTAACCATGTATTCTTTTTTTAAAATAACTTTATTTCAAATTTTTAAAAAACACACACAAAAATAGAAAAATGCAGCTCAACAAATTATGGAAACACTATTCCTAAAAAAGTTCTTTCCAAGCATTTTTTAAATATATATATATATATTTTTAATATTTTTAAAGATACTTAGATTACATAAATGTTACATAAAAAATATATGGGATCCCCTTTTGCCCCTCTCCCTTCCCCTCCCACATTTTCCCACATTAACAACATCCTTCATTAGTGTAGTACCTTTGTCACAATTGATGAACACATTTTGGAGCACTGCCACTAAGCGTGGATTATAGTTTACATTGTAGTTTACACTCTCTCACGCACAATTTTGTAGGTTATGACAAGATATATCATGGCCTGTATCTGTCGTTAGTCATTCAGAACAATTCCCAAGTCCCGAAAATGGTCCCATATTATACCTATTTTTCCCTTTCCCTGCCATCAGAACCTCCAGTGGCCACTGCCTCCACATCAGTGATAAAAGTTCTTCCATTTCTAGAATAGCAATAAGTCTATATTAGAATAACAATAAGTCTAATTTAGTCCATCATTCATTCTCCAATCCTGAGGATTCTTTAATGATGATGCTCACTCTGCCTCTCTAACTGAGAGGGGGCTTAGATCCCATGGGCCAGATGGGTGGGACTATCTTACTTGCAGTTGCAGACTCTCTCTGCTCCTTGAGATGGTCATTGTCTATCATTATCTCCTTGTTGGTTGTCCTGGGTGAGTCCAATGAACTGAAGAGTAGGTGTTGCAAATCTGTTGAGATTCAAGTCCTAAAACTGGTACATGGATAGGCCAAAGATTTAAGTCTTTTGGAAATACACTTATCAACTCTAGTACTAACTATAGGTTCAAATAGAAGGGGCAGAAGAGTCATGTGTAGGGAAACCACAACTGAGTCCAGCTCTCACACTGCAAAGCATAAAGTCCAAAGTACAGCCTACTGGCAGGATGCCAAACTCCTGAGCTATCTGCCCTGCCTATAGTGTCTGGATGTTTCCAGAACCCTCAAGTCTCCAGTATCCCTGCTACTTGAGGCAATACTTACTTTGGCAGTTAATGAGATCCCGCAGAGACATGTATAAATATAACCCCTGGAATGAACTACTGACTCACTTTGAAGTTTCTTAGCCATAAAAACTCATTTGTCTTTACTTTTTCCCCCTTTTGGTCAAGGTCTTTTTCCAGTTGCATTGCTAGTTGGTGCTTGATAGTAATCCCTCTGTGCCAGGGAAGCTCATCTCCAGGAGTCATATCCCATGCCAGGGGGTGGGGGGGAAGGTAATGCATTTATATGCTGAGTTTGGCTTAGGGAGAGGCCACATTTGAACAACAAGGAGGATCTCAGGAGGTAACTCTGAGGCACCCTATAATACTAGGCTAAGTTTCAATTTCAAAAGTAAAGGTTCATAAGTACAGTCATCAATATCAAGTGCCTGTCAATGGTCCATCCTCCTTCATTAGTCACTGACCCTGTACTCGTGGGATTCTTGCTGTCCCATTAAAGAATATGGCAGAGCTCCCCAGGATGGGAATTCGATATTCCTTCGGTTATTGTGTGAATCTCCACCCACCGTGCCAATGCCCCATGAATACTTGAACACATTCATATGCCTTATTAGGTATGCTCCAGGTGAACCTCCTCCCATGCATCCCCCATCACTGACACCCCTCACCAAAGATCCTCTCCTGCCACAGTTGTAACCCTTCTGTAATCCAAAACTTCTTCAAAAATGAAGCCGATAAAATAACAAAATATAATTAATAAGAAAATGAAATAATAATGGTAGTTTTAAAAATAAATAAAATACAAAAACTTTTTAAATTTTGAAATAATAAAAAAATATAAAATTTAAAAAAACATTTTTTGACATTATATCTTTCATCACTGTAAGATCTGTTGTCTTGTATGTAGGTTACATAAAAGTCATGTACAGAATATAGGGGGTTCCCATATATCCAATGTACTCTCCCTTTCCCCCTTTCTCTTATTAATAACCTTTTACATGTGGATGGTACATTTGTTGCAATTGATGTACAAATATTGAAGCATTGCTACTAACCATGGTCAATGATTTACATTATGGTTTACATTTTGAACCATACACTTTTATAAATTTTGAAGAAATTTAACATGGCCTGTATTCATCATTGCAAGATCATGTGGAAAAATTCCATCACCCCTAAAATGCTCCATGTTCCATCTATTCTATTCCTCCCTCTCTTTCCCCTCGGGACCCTCCGCAAGCAGCAAGCTTAACTCCTTGAAGAACAAGATTCATAGCTAGTTGCAACAACATTGAGGGCTTGACATACTGGCTTGTCCTCCGCTATTAGGCACTGCCTATGCTCTCAAGAGACTCCTGCCCCTCTATTTGAGAACTCAGCAGGACTTCCCTGGATGGGAGTCCCACACCTTCCCGCTCACTGTGGGTCTCCACCCACTGATACGATACACTATGATAAGATGAACACTCAAACTCCCTAGAAGCCTGCCCTGGGTGTGCCCTGACCCACATGCCCCCCACATCCAACACCCTAAACCAGTAACCCTTCCCTCCCATATTTGCCAAAAAAACATTCCCAACATTGTAGTTTCAACCACATACCTGCAAATCCCCAGAGTTTCCCTGCTCCCTCCCCCAACCCTCCCCCCAGTTCCATGGGCAGTCCAACCTCTTCCCACCCTCCCCTGTTCACAGACCAGCACCGCCCAATCCAATATCGTCACTATACCACTGTCATGCCGATCCACTGCACAACTACACCATGCACTTTTAACTCATCTAATTCCAACTACTAACTCATTTGTTCCTCTAGTTTTCAGAAAGATGCATAGATGAAAACAGATTAGTTAAATGACATACAGGGTCTCCCTATTAATGGAAAAAATGAAGAAGAGAAAAACAATATTTAATCATATTCCTATCTCACAGAATCAAACTCCATGTTCTTTTTTTACCATTAGCATTAATATAGTACCAACTTTGCTTTTGCTACAAAAACACTACAAAGTTGTTAACTATGGTCCATAAACTACATTACTTATTTTTTTCCCATGTATCACCGCACTTTTAACACCCTGTAGTAGAAGAACATTCCTAAATTTATACTGTCAACCACAATCCTCATTTACTGCCTAAATCATTGTTATACATTCCCTATATTATCCTCCAGCTGTCCTTCAACTTACAGTAATGTCCCAAGACTACTCATTTCAGCCCCATTTTCATGTCCATAAATCAACAATATTTGTTACATTCATTATAATATGTTACCATCAAGTCCAACTATTACCATACATTTACATTTGAGCTTATTAAACATTCTACATACATCCAACATCTTCTCCTTCTCATCCCAATTCCATTTCCCACCAATCTACACTTCATAGTCCAACTCCATAAGTCTATTCATTGTATTTAGTTCATATCAGTGAGATCA
>JAQZBX010006351.1:0-53526 GCA_029593785.1 Cabassous unicinctus | reverse complement strand
TTCAATTTCAAGAGCAAAGGCTCAAAAGATTAGTCGTAAATGTCAAGGGCCAGTTAGTGGATCATCCTCCTTTGCCAGTCACTGCCCCTGCACTTGGGGGACTCTTGCTGCTCCCTTAAAGAATGTGGGAAAGTCCTCCAGGATGGGAATCCAGTATTCTCTAGGTTATTGTGTGAGTCTCCACCCACTGTGACAATGTCTTGTGAATATTTTAACATTTTTACATACCTTATATGTATGCTTAGGTGAACTTCCTCCCATACATTCCCCATCCCTGATACCCCATGCCAATGATCCTCCCCCACCGCAGTTGCAACCCTTCTGTAATCCAAAGTTTCTTCAAAAATGAAGCCATTACAATAGCCAAATGCAAGTAATAGGAAGATGAAACAATAATGATGTCTAAATATAAGAGATAAAATACATAAAAATTTTTAAAAACTAAAAATAAAATAAAATTAAAACCTTGGGATATTTAAAAAAAAGAAATATATTAAAAAAAATTTTTCTTTGATATTTTGCCTTTCATCACCACAATATCTGGTATCTTGTCTTCACCGTGGCACCTTCCCCACTCATTCCCCAGTGTTGAGTGAAGAAGCCAGGCATTGAAGGTTGAACAGTACATGACCTCACTGATAAGAATTAAGGGAATTGAGCAGATCAGAGAGCTATTGTCTGGAAAATAGGTTTACAAGAAATAGAAAGGGAGAAGAAAGTTGTGAGCCAATACACATACAGACGTAATCTATGGTAGGGTGAGTGTAGTTGCGTAGTGAAGGGATGTGACAGGAGAGTAGTGATATTATTTGGTTGGGTGATGTAGGGTGGACAGGTGGGTACATTGGGAAGGGTGGTTTGGAAGGTACAGGGTACTGGGAGGAGGGTTCGGAGAGGGGTCAGGTGAACACTGGGGATTTGCGGGTATGTGGTTGAAAGTACAAAGTTGGGAATGTTCTATGGCAATATAACAAGGAAGGGTTACTGGTTTAGGATGTTGGATAGGGGTGGCATTTGGGACAGGATGCACCTGGAGCAGGCTTCTAGGGTGTGTGTGTGTGCTCATTCTGTCATAATGTGTTGTATCAGTGTGTGGAGACCCACATAATGAGCCAGAAGGATTTGGATTCCTATCCTTGGGAGGACTGATTTGTTCAGACATAGATGGGCAGGAGTATTTCAAGAGCATGGGTGGTTCCTAATAAGGAGGACAAATCAGTATGTCAAGACCTCATTGTTGTTGCATGTATCTATGAATCTTGTCATCCAACAAGTGAAGCCAGAGGGTTACCATGAACCCTCGAGGGAGGGGGAGGGAAGAATTGAATAGATCAGACAGGGGGTTTTTAGTGGGCAGTGGAAATGTTCTGCATTATCTTACAGTGATGGACACAGGACATGGTAAATATTATCAAAATTTATAAAAGTGTATGGCCTAAAATCTAAACTATAGTGTAAACCATTAACCATGTTTAGTAGTTATGTTTTACTATTTGTATAATAGTTATAACAAAGGTAACATCCACATATAAAAAGGTATTAATATGGGGGGGGTAAGGAAAAGGGGAGGATGTTAGATATATGAGAGTTTCCTGTATTAGGTGTGTGACTTTGCTGTGACCTAAAACTTCTTTTAGAACCTTTACTCTTGAAATTGAAACTTAGTCTAAGAGTTGCCTCCTGGGAGTCTCCTTGGTGCTCAAATATGGCCTATCTATAAGCTGAACTCAGCATATAAATACATCACCTTCCCCCCATGAGACATGACTCCCAGAGATGAGCCTCCCTGGCACCAAGGGATTACTACCAAGCAACAACTAGCAATGCAACTGGAAAAAGACCTTGACCATGGAAAAGGTAACGGCAAATGAGTTTATATGGCTAAGATACTTCAAAGTGAATTGAGAGGTCATTCCAGAGGTTATGCTTATACATGTCTCAGCAGGATATCTTTGACTGCAAAAGTAGATATTATCCCAAATACCGGGTCTCCTGAGGGCTCTGGAGACATCAAGACACCATAATCAGGAGAGATAGCTCAGGAGTTTGGTGCCTTGCCAGTGTTTCACTATTTGTATATCAGTTATAACAAAGGTAACATCCACATATAAAAAGGTATTAATATGGGGGGGAGGAAAGAGGGAGGATGTTAGGTATATGAGAGTTTGGGCCCTACTTTGGAATTTATGCTCCCCAGAGTGACAGAGTTGGACTCAGTTGTGGTTTCCCTACACAAAGCTCTTCTGTCCTTCTCTTTGAACCTATAATTAGTACTAGAGTTGGTAGGTGTACATCCAAGAGACTTAAACCTTTGGGTTGTCCATGTGCCAGCTGGGCCCTGAATCTCAATGGAGTTGCAACACCTACTCTCCAGTTCATTGGTCTCACCCAGGACAACTAACATGATGGTGATGACAGACAAATACCATACCAAGGAACTGAGAGAGAGTCTACAACTGCAAGCAAGAAATTCCCATCCATCAGCCCTATGGAATCACAGCCCCCTCTTGATTAGAGGTGGAGTGGACATCACCATCCCATAATCCTCAGGATTGGGGAATGAGCTATGGACTAAAGTAGACTTATTGGTATCTGCTATAGACTTATTGTGATTCTATCAATGGAAAAAATTATATCAATGATGTGGAGGCAGTGGCCACTAGAGGTTCTGAGGGCAGGGAGAGGGAAAAACAGGTGTAATACGGGGGCATTTTTTGGGACTTGGGAATTGTCTTGTGTGACATTGCAACAACAGATACAGGCATTATAAATCTTGCCATAACCTACAGAATTGTGTGGGAAACAGTGTAAACTACAATGTAAACTTTAATCCACGCTTAGGGGCAATGCTCCAAAATGTGTCCATCAATTGCAATGAATGTACCTCACTAACAAAGGCTGTTGTTAATGTGGGAAAATGTGGGAGGTGTGGGGAGCAGGGCATATAAGAAACACCTATATTTTTTATGTGACATTTGTATAATCTAAGTATCTTTAAAAATTTTTTTAAGTAAATTAAAAAAATAAAGGTATGTTGTAACAAATGCAAAAAAAAAAAAGATTTTACTTCCTGGATTTACACAGTGGAAATGTCTTGGTGTTTCATTTCTCTGTGACCTATTCTGTCCTGACCTCTGACCTAACCTATCTTGAGATCATAAAACTGTAGGAATGAAGCCCAGAAGAAGGAGTAAAGGAAATGGCATGGCCTCAGAAACTGGGGGGGAACAATGAGGACACACAATCAGAGGTGAGTATGGCTAAGACGTATTCAGACCCAGATTCCACAGTGCACAGAAAAGCCTAAATAACATCCACAGCATCAAGGCCCAGGACCTGTGAAGAACTGTATGTGCCAGGGCATATCCATCTTCCTGAGAAATGAGATCTAAAGTGGTGCAGGGAAGACTTCAGAAACACAGGAAGAATGGGTAGGGCCTCTGGGACTATCACATATATCCCCAGTGTGTCTTATTTTTATTTCTTAGATTCATAATTATGGTTCAATGAGCAAAAGTTTCTGAAACAGAGGGAAGTGAGGGCTTTGAGGTGAGGTCAATCTGCATACTCCTGATGATGAAGACTGAAGCCCATGAGATTCAGACTTACCTGAGTGGGAGGGATCTGACATTCCCAGTATGGGCAGACAGTGGCTGGAGAAGGCAATATTTCCCAAAGGCTCTTGTCAAAAAACATTTTTTTAAAAGTTGTGTCTTCCTAATTTACTTCCCTTATATTCAGTCTTGAAAAGGGGCCTGGAATACACTGGGGTATGTTTTGAAGTAAAGTGATTGTGCAGAAGGTGACAGCACATACCAGAGAAAGAGAATCTTGTAGTGGTCCATGTGTTACCTACAGAATTGTATGTGATGTCCAGTTAGTTTCTTATCTTTAGACATTCACATTCAGTGGGTGCTTCAAAAATAGCTGCACTAAACTTTACAGAATTATTTTGATCATATCTAGACATAGATACCAGAAGAGGTCACCAGACAGGATGCAAAAAATGTGCTGGTTTGAACTTTTGTACAGTCTGTGACTGTGCTCTTCTGCCAGTGATTAAAATATTTAAACCTATAATTTAATGTAGTATTTCCCTTATTAAAAAAAAACAAGTAATTTTCAAGTTCCAAAGTTCTCATATTTTATTATAACACATATAAAGATGCAATTTTGTGTAAAGAAGTGGTGCCCCCCCTGCATATGTGAATTGAACCTCTTCCCTCAAATTGCCCAATGTTAAAATTCATGTGTATTGGGGAACGGATGTAACTCAAGTGGTTGAGCACCTGCTTTCCACGTATGAGGTCCTAGGTTCAATCGCAAGTACTTCCTAAGAAAAAAGTCATGTGTATCTTTCCACATATTTCTCTTTGCTTGGACACATATAGACACACAGATGATGTGGTTTGGAGCTATGTAACCCAGAGAAACATGATCTTAAAGTTAATCCATTCCTGTGAGTGTGAACCCATTGTAAGTAGAAACATTTGATGAGTTTCCTGCAGTTAAGATATGACCTAACCCACTCATGATGGGTCATAATCCTAATACTGGAGCCCACAACAGAAGGGAGAGGCCAAGAGAGGCCACCATGTTCATTGACATGTGACAGAGTAGCCTAGGACCAAAGATTACTGGCACCCAGCCTATGTTTTGGGAAGAAAGCATCACCTTCATGATACCTTTATTTGGACTTTCGCCTAGCCTCAAAACCAGGAGGTAATAAAGACTATTGTTTAAACTAATCCATTGCATGATATATTTGCTTGAACAACCAAGGGAAGTAAAACACAGGTAGATATGAAAATCTATATGCTTTTAAAAAAACAGGGTTATACTCTAGCTACATTGCTTTATACATTTTTCATTTGATAATCAATTATGGTCCCCTGTAAGTCTGTGGATATGGAACTAATGCTATCGTTGAGGTAATTCTAATTTGTAACTCATATTTGCACATAATTTATATAAATAGAAACAATTACAGTACACATTATTTATGCTCATATATTACCCTACAGAAATGAAAACCCTTACCATCCATGCTGTCGAAGTACTGTATATTCTGTAAATTCTGTCTCTTCACACCCTATACCTGTCCCATAAGTGAATCCAAAGTAATCCAGATTTACAATCTGGGAAGTAGTCTATCATATTATCCTTTCCTAAGCAATCACACACAAACACACTTATGTACATACGGATATCTACTCATTTTGGACATGCATATACATGCATATACATGTATATACATGTATATACATGTATATACATGCATATACATGTATTAAAATATATTCAGGTATTCGCTATTGTATTACCCAAATGACCTCATTTTATAGATACTTCTTTGCACTCTTTCTCTTTCAAAAATACTTCATTAAGATTTCTCTTACTCAACTGCTATAACGTTTTTTCATTTTAATGTCTGCCTAATGTTGCATGGTGTGGTTGTAACATATTTTTTTTTACCATTCTGTCATAATGGCTAATAAACTTTTTATTTTTCAATTTTACCAATATAGAAGTAAATACTCTTTTTACTACAGAATTTATTTCTCTGGGATAGATTACTAGGAATAATATTTCCAGTTCAAAAAGTGTTTTAATATTGTAGAGCCATTTTCACTTGTCTTTCCTAAAAGACTATTAATGTACAGTCCCCACTATGTCTGAGAGTATCATTTGCCCATAGCCAAGCCAGCAACAGCTGTTTTGAATTTCAAAATTGTGCCAGTTTCACTGCTATTTTGATTGATATTTGTTTCCCATTAGTGTTTTATACAACTTTAATTATGTTTTTGGACATTTGATTTTGTTCTGAATCATTTGTTTGAATTCATTGCTCTTTATTCAAGTGTCCAATTTTGTTTCTCTCTTTGCATAAAATAGAAATAGTTATTAATACTTTTCCATCTACATTTAAAATAATTTTGCATGTCTATTACATACTGTATTTTTGCAAACCTTTTTTTCTCCCAGAAGGATTATCAGTTGCATCAACACCATTTGTTAATCATAATTGTCCCAAGTTGAAATACCACCTTGTCTTCATGGCCCTTAGGATCTTCTTGTAGAGTCTCTAGTTTGCTCTATTTGTCTATTCATGAGTCCCCTGCTAATATCGTATTGATTTGATCTGCTATCTGATGAAGCAAGAATCTTGTATTGTCCTTTCTTTGGATGTTTTTCTCACTTATTCTTTGGTATTTATTCTACATTTTATATCTTAATATTTCAGTATACAATTCATCAAACTTACTATGTTGATATACTAAAAGGAATTGCATTACATTTATTTGACAGTTCATCCAATTTAGGGACATGGCATATCTTTGAATTTCAAAAGGCTTTATTTACTCCAAAGACTATTTTTCTTTATAAATTATTTTTCTCTTTCTATTATAACATGTTCCTAAATATTTAATACTCTTTGAAACCAGTACAATCATGTAACAGGGGAAAGAGACTCAAATACACTCCCCACTCCCATTTCCATTTTGTGTGCTTATTTCTAGGTTGGAGAGAAGCCACTGTTTGTTATATTTTTCTAATATATAGCCACTTAATCAAAGTTTGTATATTAGCTTTCTGGGTAGGCAATTATATTATCATTACAGAAAGGGAAAATAATTTTCCTTTTAATAATTATACCTGTTTTTTAAAATGTTCAGCTTATTCAGTCATCATCAAAATTATCTTGGGTAATAAAATGGTAACAGGCATTTGTCTAGTCCCAAATTTTATTTAAAGTTTTGCTACTTATCCCATAGCTACTAAATTTAGGACTGTTTTTATGCATCAATTGATAACTAATATATCAACTTTGCTGAACATTTTAATAATTACAAACACCTTGCTTCTGACTGTTACATACTTCTACCTGCCCACATTAATCTGGAATCCTAATATTCTCATTGCTACTAAGAAGCTCATTTCCTACTGACAAACTCAATCTATTTAGTGTAGACATTCCAAAGCTTCTTTGTGATGCAGGTGTTCCTTGAGCATTCATATTGTTTTGGTAAAAGGAGTTTCCTTTATGACCTCTGAGAAAAAGTCTTATACAGAAAAGCTATTCTATTTTGCCCACTTCCTGATCTTTTATCACTTCCTCCACTATCTGCCACCAGAGTTGTGACATCTCTATTTCATATAATGTAGATTCCAAGGGTCTTCTCAGCAGCATATGATAACTTTCCTAAGCCCTTGCCATGGTAATAAATTCTGTTATGGGAAAGTTCTGCTATAGAAACAAACTGCATTACCTAACTTTATATTCAACACTCATGAATCAACATCTTCAGGATGCATTCCTAAGTGTACTCTCACAGTTCCTGTTGGCACAAAATGGCCATGGCCTGTAGCTCCATTGGTGCATAATACTTCTTCTTCCTTAGCTGATTTAGGCTCATATTTAATACAAATTATGAGTCTGGTGGTTGGGAAGGGAGGCGAGGACAGATCTTGAGGGGGAAACCATCATTTTGTAGGATAACAGCTTCACTGAGGCTTCTGCATGATTTTAAGCAATGAAGGTGCCCTTTACCTTCCAATAAAGGAGCATGAGCCACTTCTACAAGCCCACATGGTACAAGGCAATCTTGGTGTTACAGGTTCTGAGTGCATCACCCTAGATATTCCTATACTATCTCAGAGTCACAATCCTGTCCTCTCAGGGATGTGACTTGGCATAGCCGACTTGCCTAGGCTGAGAATGGAGACTTCTCTGAAGTTCTGTCACTCTCTATCATCACTCTGCTCATTGTACCACACTGTCAACACGCAGTGTGCTTAACTGTCAGTCAGAAAGAGACACCTATTTCACCCTCCAATGAGGGAGTCTCACCCTGTGGAGGGTAGCAAGAGCATACAAATGCCTACTACCAGGAACAGAAGTCTTAGGGTCCCAAACCACTCAATGGTTTTCAGAAGTTGAGGCTGACAGCAAAGCATAACTCTTATAGGCACTGAGGAAAAATACATACAGAAGAAGCAGAGCAAGACCAGGTTTACTAGAGGGCATCTTTCCTCCATGGAAATTGGGTATTATCCACAGTCAATACACGGGCATATTACATGTGCTGCTTGTTCTATAGTGGAAGGAGCCTGCTCCCTCCTCACCAGGAATAGATAGTACAGTGGGGGTGAGGTGGGTGTCAAAATACCCATATTTTCACCAGGCTGTTTCCAGTGAATTTATATATATGCTCTGGGCAAAAGGGGAAGGAATATGCCATCATCCCACTGTCTGTTAAGGAATACCTCAGGCATTCCCAACAAGGGAGTTGGCTGACAATTATCATTCCATCCTAGTAGCCAGGCTAACAGAGTTGCTTGTGGTTCATGGGGAAATAATGCAGGCTGTGCTCTGGCCATCCACACCTTCAGTTAGATTCTGGGCCTTGCTCTTCAGCTCTGTCTGCACTGGTTCAGGAGATGAATGTCTCTATAATGCTGCCAAGGAGGCTGTATAACTCCCACAATTTCCATTAAATTACTAAACAATAGATATACCTCTATCATTTTTCCTTCTTGTTGTATCAATGGCACTTGGAAAAAGTTACCCAATTTCAAACTCCTTAAAATTATTTCTAAGTAATTCTTGAATATTGGAGACATTGCACTTTCTGTCTCCTGTCCCAGTTCTCTATAAGTGAAAATTTTAGCAATCAAGCTGTTATAGCATATAAGGCGTTATGAATATTCACCTACCACCAGCTATGGGGCCCTCCCTACCATCTGGCTGGCAAGTTATCCCTCTAATAAATAGCATTATCATTAACATCTCCTTGCTAGAGCCACTTGCAGCACCAAATGTTTTAGGTTGGGTGCCCTTAAAGTTGAAAATCACACTTGCAAATGAGTTTACAACCACAGGATTGGGGTTAGGATTTAAACATGTCTTTTTGAGGGACATGATTCAATCTACTACACCCACCCCATATCATTTAGTCATAGACCATTTGCTTTCCTACAGTAAATGCCTTTTATTCCATTCAGTCAATGGTTAATAGCTTACATTCACAGCAGTTGGAGGATGGGTACATCAGCTTGGTAAAGGGGATCTGTGCGGATCACCAACCACATCATGTAGAGATTTGCTAAAGGAGACATGCATATTTTTGCAGAATCTGGATTGCTGAAACTGGACTTGGTGGTGAATTCATGGATATTCATTTCATAATTATGCCTTGCCTTGTAAATGAAAGCTTTATGTACTTTTTGTCTTAAATATTTCAGAGTAAAAAATAGAAAAAAGGAAATAAAGTGAAATACCACATTACAAAATAATATTTAATGGGCATTAAGTATGCCTATGAGGCTACAAGAATTTTTTTTTTTTTTGACAGCCAGCAACTTGTTTATTCAAATGAATGATGGCTTCTAAGCAGCAGGGACGGAAAGCTCCACAATATATACTAATACTGATCTCCTTACACAGTATGGCCTGAATACTTCTCTTTGGGGAGTTTTTCAAGCCCATACGACACATTTGAAAATATTCTCCATTGTGGAAAATCATTATTAGATGACGGTATTAATTTTTGAAAATATCTGAGAGATATCTGGAGTCAAGTCTAGTAGATAAACTGTGTAATATCATTGTGGATCTCATGAGGTGTAGCACCAAAAATGTGAGACTGAATTTCCATATGGCTGATAAGCCATCTCTGAGGGCAAAGAAGCATTTCAGGTCTGTCTGCAGCAATGGCAGTATTAAGAAATATAAGCCTCCCTGTGGGTTTCCTCTGAAGCATAAACTCTCTCTTAAGTGCCAAGCTTAGTACTTTCATATGCTTAATAAAGTCTAGCTCAGAAAACAAATGCTTCTTGTGGTGGAAAATATTTTATAAGCCTTCCATAAGCAAAATGCCTCAAGGGCAACATTAAAAGAAAAGCAGGGGTGGATGTGGCTCAAATGGTTGGGCATCCAGCTCCCATAAGGAGGGACCTGAGTTTGATCCCTGGACTCGGTAAAAATAAAAAGAAAAATATTGAAGATGTGTGGGCTACCAGGACCTGTACGTAGGTGCGCCATCATATCCCGCAAGCGAGTGAGCCTCCCAGGCCTTGTGCGCGGGTGCACCACCAGGTCTCGCAAGTGGGTGCACCATCAGGCCCTACGAGCGGGTGAGCCCCCCCAGGGCCCAAATGTAGGTGCACCATCAGGTCCCGCCAAGCCACGCAGCAAGATGATAACGTAAGAGGAGAGTGACACAAGGGAAAGCCAAGACGAGACACACCAAAATACCATGAACTAATGTGGCACAGGTGGTAGGATGACTATCTCCCACATAGGAGCTTCCTAGGATCGAATCCTGGTGAAGACAGGAGGAGAAGCACGAGAAAAGAGGTCAGGAAACAGACACAGAGAATTGCCCAGCAAATGGGCACAAAAACAAGAAAAACAGCAAAAACGGGGGGGTGGGGGGAGGGGGTAGAAATGGATAAAAATAAATAAATAAATCTTTTTTTTTTAAGAAATGAGAGAAAAGCTAGGCATTTCCCTTTTGTTCCTGACTTGAGAGTGTTTTGTGAAGATTTCTTCACAACATTGAAAAGGTTACAGTACATGCTATCTTCTTATGTTCTCTTTCTTCTCGAGAAACAGAATCAGAAGATGAAATGTCAAATTCCACTCCCCAAACTCCTCTTCTGGTCTCATTTCTAAATTGTGTAATAAGTCAGGGATCAGGCAATCTAGCTGTGAGATGACAAACCCAAGGAATAGTTTAAGGCAGAAAGGCCTTGGAGCTCCAGTGAAACGTTGCTTCAAGTAATAAGATTAGCTGGATTTCCTGGTCTTCTTATATGTGGAATGGGGGCGGGGCGGCGGGGGGGGGGCAGGTGTTGGCAAAGCCTCTTTGACCCAGTATAAACTTTATGAGTATCTAGAAGCTACTTCATATCAAGGTAAAAAAAAAATCCAGCCCAGTTGAATAAGTACAGAGCAATGACTTTGTCATTTGAAAACAGAAATGAGTCCAGCACTGGCAAGTTTAAGACATTGCACATTTGACCAGCTTTGAGGGTCTGAATTAATCTGATGTTGGCAGCAGTCCTGACCAGGACTTTCTAACTTATACAACTTTTCTCTTCCCAGCATTGCTCCAGCACTATGAGTGGTAATTTCTGCCAGTTTTAATTTTGTAATTGAAGTAGCTTCATCCTTACCTAAGAGGTGGCAGCTTTTCAAGGTGCAGGCCAAAACACAACAGTGTCCTTAAGAGGGACAAAATAGAAAGTCTGTTTTTGAGACCCTGATGGGGAGAAAGTCCAAGTTAGAGGAAGGGGTTATGACTTCTGAAAGTCTCAGTGACTCAGGAGTCCAACGACACCAGGATCATGACAAATTGCTAGAAGACCAAAGGGGCTCTGAACCTGGGTGCTTTAAATATCCAGTACAGAGATCTGGGAAGCCTCTGGAAGACTTCTTAGCCCTTAGCCTAACTCAGAATTGGAGAACTTCGTCACTAGGGGAAAGCAGCAGTATATGTGGGTATCTTTATTCCAAGGAGCTCAAAGCAGTTTACAAAGTCTTGGGAGGTAGATAGTTAGAAAGCTTGGGATAAGAGAGGATGTTATAAAAAGGGGCTCATTTTCCTCCTTTGGGGATCTTCTTTGACACTTTTCTTTTCCAAATTGGGCTCCAACCAGGCATTTATTGCCAATGTTGAACTTCACTTTGTTAATTCATGACTGTTAAATCAAATGTGGAAATTCTGTTTTGATTGGTTTTGATAATTCCTCTTTAGTCTGAGTAGTGTTTCATAGTTATCATAATGGAGAATACTGAAATTCCAGATTACAGATCAGTGCTGCAAAAATTTCTTACCTCCAGAGCCTGGGGACCCCTGCATGTGCAATCACAGGGCATCTTACATGGAATGATCAAGAGACACTTTTTGGAACCTTCCTCACTAACTCTACCTGGGTAATTTTCCAGAATTCTTTTGGTTGAGAGCCCCCTTCACCGTCCTCATACAAGAGCTGAAGACTTCTGCATGGATGACTGGCTGAAGAAGGGAACTCCTTAGGTTCTGGGTCCTGGTCCCTACCCTCTTTAGTTTTCTGCTTCCCTTCTTCATTGTTGTCATCTTGGGAGGTGTCTGGAGAGGTTGGGCCTGCAGTACCCATTGAGATGCATTCATTGCACTCAGTGATGAATGATACTACAAGATATGTAGTCTTCCTACCTATGATGCCAAAGTGTGTTCTCTTCTGATGAACAGATGCAACTGGACACCTGTACCACACCCTCAAAAAAAATCATTCCAGCAGGACTAAAAACTGAATGTGAAAAATAACACTTTGAAGTAATTTGGGAATTTATGAAATAATAAAGAAAAAAAACTAAAAGTAAATTAGAGAATATTAAAAAGAATATATCCTCCATATATTCTGGATAATAAAGAAAAAAATAAATCAGAAAATATTAGAAGAATATATCCTCCATACATTCCAGAGACAAAAAACTGCTAGGGTAATATGATGGTTAAACTAATGTGTCAACTCAGCCAGGTAATGGTGTCTAGTTGTTTGGTCAAGCAAGCACTGGGCTAATTGTAATACAAGAGCATTTCATGAACTTTAACAATCAGTGAGTTGTTTGCATAGACGGCTGGTTACATCTACAATCAACTGAGGAGATTGCTGTCAGCAATGAGTGGCATCTCATCCAATCAGTTGAAGGCCTTAAAAGGAGAAGTGATTTCAGCATTCAGGAAGAGAATTCCAGCTCTACTTCAGATAGCCAGTGTCTCCTAGGCAACTCAGTAAGGACCTTCATTGGAGTCCCTAGCTTGCAGCCTGCCCTACAAAATTTGGAGTTTTGTACCCTCACAGTTGTGTGAGACAATTTTATAAAATCTCATTCTACTTACAGATATTTCCTGTCAGGTCTGTTTCACTAGAGAACCCTGACTAATACAGGCAGCCTACTGTTAATTTCTTTACAGCAAATAGGTATGAGATAATAAAATTGGTACCAAGACTTACTAAACCAAACAGTTCTGGAAAATGATGAAAATCGTGATAATCCAAATAATAATTAAAGATGGGACTCTAGCACTCTAAAGCATGCTGTTACAACTTTTGTAATAAATTTTCAGACAAATCATTTAACCATTAACAAAATCAGCAGTTTAAAATCTTCCTGCAAAGAAAATAACTGCCCTAGACCTTTTACAGACAGGATTATCAACATGCAAGGAGTAGATGAATCCAATCTTGTTCAGTCCAACAAAGAATAGTAAAAGAGGAAATAATAACAAAATAATCCTATGAGAGTAGTCTAACAGTGATACCAAAGTAGAAACAGATGATAGAAAAAAATATATATATATCCAATAAACATACTAAGTAATCAAGATGCAAGAACCTGAACAAAATACTGGGAAACTAAATTCAGCAAGGTACAATACATATACTATATCATGATTAAATTGGTTTATTCCAAACATGCAAATCTAAATCATCATAAAAGTTTTATCACTTAAATAACTATACTTATAGATTAAAAAGAAAATACTCATGTTCATCTCAAGAGATGAGAAGAACCCATTTGATGCAGAACAAAAACTTTGTGTAATAGGAACATTCAGTATACTACAAACAGAAGAGAAGTTCTGTAACCTGGAAAACTACAACTGACATATTTCATGGTGAAATGCTAGCAATTTCCTTTTATTTAACAACAAATGTGGAATTTTTGCTATTTCGAACAAATATATAAAGCTGGATGTCCAAGCTAGCAAAATAAGAAAAAGCAATGAAAAATTTGAATGTCATTATTTATAGATTATAGGATTATTTCCATAAAGGCAAAAATCATTTGCATGTCTATGCATAAGTCTCAAACAGGCTTAGTCATACTTTAGCTGAAATGAAAGCAGAGGACACTGAGAAGGAAAGACCAGTGGGCTATAAAAAGGAGGAAAGAATATTATTTTAATTAAAACAGAGTATATCTCTATATTAATCAGCCAAAGGGGTGTTGATGCAAAGTGTGAGAAATTGGTTGGCTTTTATAAAGGGTATTTATTTGGGGTAAAAGCTTACAGTTACAAGGCCCTAAGGCATCCAACTCAAAGTTGCTTTCTCACCAAAGTCAGTTGCCCTGTGTTGAAGCAAGATGGCAAGAGATCTCTGCCTGGTCTCTCCTTCCTTCTTCTTAAGGATCCATGGGCACAGCTTTTTCCAATCTCAGCTGTAGGCTGGCATAGAACTCTTCTTTCAGGGCTTCCTATATCAGTCTGGATAGAGCTCATTTCTTTCTAGGCCTTATCAGCTGCTCAGATGCTCGTTCTCTTCAGCTGCAAACTATCAGGCAAACGGCTCATCTCTCCCCAGGGCTCCAGAATCAAAACTGACAAAGTTCTCTCTCTTCCTGTGTCTATGGCACTCTCTCTTTTTCTTGTATCTTCTTATGTGTCTTGAGTGAGTGTCCATTTATATCAGCCCACCAAAGGGGCAGGAACTCAACCAAAGACATGCTCTACTGATGTGATCACATCAAAGCCCTAATCTTTAATTTAATCAAAGACATCTTAGCAGAATCTAATACAATCAAAGGATATCACACTCAGAGGAATAGCTAAGTTTACAAACATAATCTTTTTTATGGGGATTCATAAGTAAACTCAAACTGCCACAATCCCCCATAGGTGCCCTAAGCAGATATTATGACTGAGTATATTAGAATGAGCAGCTGGAATGATACTAATTTTTGACAGACAAGTTGATTGAAATTTCATTGAATGCTCAACCATAGGAATGGTGGAATAATATATTTGGAGGGACCTGGCCAATCTTTACTATGTCTGCTGTGGAGAAAAGTCAGCTTATGACTGATTGTTGAGAATTTCATTGATATGTGTGGAATGGGGTTTGGAATCAATAATTTTTAATGACCATGATAGCATTATATTTCTATTACATGAAAACATGGAAAGATCAAATAATAATGCTAAGGGATAATGGTCTTTGAGTACATACTATGGTGCAAGACAGTCTTCTAAGTGTGTTTCCTTTTTTAAGATATTTGCTATGCCTGAAAAACATGAGTTTGGATTATAATAATTCAGATTTCACAGTAGAAGAAGATGAGATGCAGAGATTTTGGCAAATCAACAAATGTATTCGGCCTGAATCTCAATGAAACTGCCATGGCTGGAAATGGGAACTTGGACATCCTCAGCTATAGGCAGCACGTGAGTAGTGAAAAAAGGAAAAAGCATTCTAGGATGCTCTGATATTTAGAAGCCTATCAGATAAACTGGAGTTGTGCAATATTATGGTCTAGGTCATGGGCATTCAATCAATGATAGTGAAAAGTAACAATTTATGCCCTCTCTTTAACAATGTATAGATCTGCTAATTTTTCATAATGCTATCATTGTCACCCCAGCTCTCTTCTTTCCAAAATTAAAAGCAAGAAATTGTACATAATAAATGCCTTCCGACATTCAGTTTTACTCATAAAATTCTGTAGTTTAATGCTTGAGCTAGAGCAGGATTGTTATTTTTGGCATAATGACTTTGTGCATTTGAATAAATGGTTGCTGTGTTAGCATATCTTACAGTGTGAATGGCAGAATCCGAGCCGTCTCCCTCCAATGCAAAGTTAAGAGTGGCATATTTTATTTGTGCAGAACCTAACATTTTTTTCTATCACTCCATTGTACAGGCTCTCTTTTCATTTTAATGTATTCTAAAGTACGTTTGGAATATTCTCAATATCCTTATTCTTGTTTTCACCAGTAAATATAAAGTGAGCTGAACAAAGTTAAGAATCCCACCATATACATTCATTCATTCATTCATTCAAAAATATTTTTTAGCATGTCCTGGGCACCAGACATAATTCTAGGTACCAGAGATACACAGATACACAAAGAGAAGAGATAAATTTCCATCCTTATGGAACTTTCATTATGTGGAGGAGGCAGATGAGAATGAAGAAAAAAAAAACACATTTAATGTTACACCAGATCATTTTATTTTAGAGGCATCCCAAGTTGTGATGAATCACCCTCATGAAGGGGTCTTCCTTCCCTGTGAAACTGTTGTAAGTAAAATTTTCTAAAAGACTTAGTGAGGTCATTAAGTATGAAAGACAAATTGCATTTTAATTTCATTTTATTACTTTTATCTGCTGTCATATTGGAGTTTATCTTTTCATATAATTTTGCAGTGACAGTAGGACACAAAGCAATTCCTCCTTGTGGGAACATGACAACAATTCGTGGAGGTGTGAAGAACTAAGAAATACTTCCAGTGACTTCCAGGGGAAGTGTGAGGGTGAAGATACCATGAGGAATAGATGAGGAGTTAATTCTCTCCCCATCTGCTCTTTATGTTCTTCCCTGTAGATTATGGCAAAATTAAAATTGTCTTTTCATCCTCTGCAACATTCAAGATAACCAAGAGAATGTTTTGTTTCTGCACCCTTTTGAATATGCATGCAAGATAATTTATTAAAATTTAAACTACACACACAATCTTTCCTTTTTTTATTTTCCCTTACATAATTCAAACAGATTTTTGGGCTCTGGAAAGCAGAAGCTGTTGAAAGTTCATGGCTCTTAAGGTCTGTGGTAAAAGTCTCAACTCCTTCAAGTGGTCACATTGAATGAACTGGACTCAGGGATAGCAGGTAGCTGTGTGAGAAAAAGTCCTAGACAGAAGTCCCTAAAAGAGACCCTGCTTTTTAATAGTCTCCTGGAGAGGTGGCAATACTTCAGGGGAAAAAGATGGATCTATAGGATCAAATACTCTGGGTGCCCTGGGCCTGACTCATGTTCAGAACTGGCAAAGAAGCAGCAAAAGCATTGTTTTAAAAAAACACAGGCTTATGTTTTGAGGATCTTCTCCAATGTCTTTGACCTTCATTATATCCTGTATATAATTGCTGATTTATAGGGTTGGGAGATATCATAAAAAAATAAGGTTAAGTTTTCCAAAAAAGTGTAGAGCTAAATGAACAATTATTTATAGTATTTGTGATTTTTCATATTGGCAGTGTGGGATTTTTCTGATCTGGTCCAGGTTCAGCTGCTCTAAACTGGGTATGGTCATGTGCCTGCAAATAGCTGTAAGGTCACCTGAGAACCAGCTGGTCTAAAATCCACACAGTTGCAAGAGGTGAATATCTCTCTACATGGTCTCCCATCATCTAGCAGCTTGGCCTCGACTCATTCCCATGGGCTCTTGGTGTTCAAAAAGTAGCAAGAGGAGAAGCCCAATGCACAAACACTTTCGATTCTCTGTGTCAGGTTTGCTACTGTTCCAATGACCAAAACAATCATAATGTAGCCCAATTGGAGGGGTAGAAAAATTCTTCTGTCTTGATGGAATGACCTGCAAAGTCACATTACTCTTTCATAGTTTGGAACAAATGTTTCACAACAATGCAAGATGTTGGTGGGGTGGGGGGGTGTCTGATATATGAGAGCGCTGTATGATGATATGCATGCTTGTTTTGTAAGTTCACAACTTTTACTACATACTTATTGTTTATGTATATTCATGTATGAATGATATATTTCAACAAAATGTTATTTTAAAAAGTGTGTGGTTACAGAGAGGAAGAACGTGTAGGCATTTTTGCAACCAATTAAAGTAAATGCAATCAAGTGTGCTCTAAGCTTTGGTAAAGCCTTTCTTCACTACAATAAAGTAGTGGGCCTGAGAAATTCTACCTAAGGTAGGTCAGAGAAGGCTTCAACCAGGAAGTTAAGTTTGAAACCAATTTAGAAATGTAAATGGATGATAAGGAGGTGGGAAATGCGCTAGAGCTTTCAGGAAACCCCAAGTATTCTCCCAACAATGCATTGCAAAGGCATCTCGTCCTTTTTTTGGGGGGGGTGGGGGGTTTGATGACTAATTCAATCTCTTTACTTGTGATTGGTTTATTGAGGTCTTCTAATTCTTCTAAAGCCTCTGTAGGTCTCTGTAGGTTGTCCATGTGTTTCTAGGAAATTGTTCATATCATTTAAGTTGTCTAATTTTTTGACATACAGTTGTTTATAGTATCCTCTTATGAATTTTAAAATTTCTGTGGGGTCAGTAGTAATGTCCTCCCTCTCATTTCTGTTTTTATATTTGCATTTTCTCTCTTTTTTCCTTTTTCAATTGAGCTAAGGGTTTGTCAATTTTATTGACCTCAAAGAACCAAGTTTTGTTTTTTATTGTTTCTATTGTATTTTGTTCTCAGTTTAATTAATTTCAGCTCTAATATTTATTCTTTCCTTCTACTTGCTTTGGGATTAGTTTGCTGTTCTTTTTCTAGTTATTTCTGGTATGCAACTAGGTCTTTCATTGTAGCTCTTTCTTCCTTTTTAACGTAGTGTTAAGTGTGCCATCACAGGACTGCCTTCGCTGAATCGCTTAAGCTTTGATATGCTGTGTTCTTGTTTTCATTCAACTTGAGATATTTACTGGTTCCTCTTGCAATTGCCTCTTTAACACACTGATTGTTTAATAGTGTGTTGATACAACTTCATATGTTTATGAATTTCACAGTTCTCCAACTGTTATTGATTTCCACCTTTGTTCCATTATGATCAGAGAAATTATTGAGAACTGTTTTGTGACCCAATATGTGATGTGGTCTATTCTGTAGAATGATCCTTTAGCACTTGAGAAGAATGTATATCCTGTTCTTTTGGGCTGAAATATTCAGAATATGTGTGTTGGGTCTAGTTCATTTATCATACTATTCAAGTTCTCTGTTTATTGATCCCCTGTCAAGAAGTTCCATCTATTGTTGAGAGTGGTGTATTGAAGTGTCCACCTACTGTTGTAGAGACATCTAACTTCAGTTTCTCCATTGTTTACTTCATGGATTTTGGGGCACCCTGATTAGGTGCATAAATGTTTATGATTTTTATTTCTTCTTTGTTAATTGCCCTATTTATTAATATATAATGTCCTAGTTTGTCTCTTACAGCTTCTTTGAATTTAAAGCATATTTTGTCTGATATTAGTATAACTACCTCACTCTATTATGGTTACTATTTGCATGGAATATCTTTGTCCAACCTCACCATCAGGCTATTTGTATCCTTTGGTCAAAGGTCAGTCTCTTGTAGAAAACATATATATTAGTCAGCCAAAGGGGTACTGATGCAAAGTACCAGAAATCTGTTGGTTTTTTAAAGAGTATTTATTTGGGGTAGAAGCTAAAATCACAAAGTCCTAAAGAGACCAACTCAAGGTACCATAAGAGATACTTTCTCACCCAAAGTCATTTGCCACGTGTGGAAGCAAGATGGCAGGCAATGTCTACAAGGGTTCAGACTTCCTTCTTCCTCTTAAGGCTCCATGGTCCCAGCTTCTTCTGATCTCAGCTGTAGGCTGGCATAAGGCTCTTCTCTCAGGGCTTCTCAGCTGCTCTGTTCTCTTCAGCTGCAAACTATCAGTCTCATCTATCTTCCCAGGGCCTCTGCCATGTCTTTGGAGCTGTCTCTCTTCTTCTATGATCTTCTTCTCTTTGTATCTACTTCCGTGTTCTTGATTAAGTGTCCATTTATAAAGCCCATCAAGTGGGCAGGGACTCAAACTGAGTTACCCTAATGATGTAGTCAAATCAAAACCTTAATCTTGATTTAATAAAGTAAAAGTAAAACCTCTGAATTTAATACAACGAAAGTGGTATCACACCCAGGGGAACAGACCAGTTTACAAACATAATCAATACATCTTTTTGGAATTCATAAATAATATCAAACTGCTACAATATAGATGGATCATAGTTTTTTGCCATTCTGCCAATTTGTTCTCTTAATTAGGGAGTTTAATCTATTAATATTCAATGTCATTTTTGTAAAGGCTGTACTTACTTTAACCATTTTATCCTTGGTTTTTATATATCATATCTTGATTTGCCTCAAATTTAGTTAACCCTTTTAATTATCTTTACTAATATTCTTCATTTCGATACTCTTCTCCAAGAAGTCTACTGTATTTTCCTCCTATCCCTCAGAACTCCCATTAGTTTTTCTTATAGGGTAAGTCTCTTGTTAGTCACTCTCCCATTTGCTGTTTATCTGTGAACATTTAAAATTCCCCCTCATTTGTTAAACAAATGAGGTACCGGAAGCTGAACTCAGGACCTCATATATGGGTTCTCATGTATATGGGAAGCCGGCACTCAACCACTGAGCCACATCAGCTTCCCTGAATTGATTTTTCATTTGTGTTTCTTTTTTCAGAAGGCATTGGGAACCGAACCTGGTACCTCCCATGTAGGAGGTGGGTGCTCAACTGCTTGAGCCACATCTGCTCCTGAACATATATATTTTATTGATACATATTAATAAAGCATAAATCCACCCAAAGTGTACAATCAATGGTATTCAGTATAATCACATCGTTTTGCATTCATCACTTCAATCATTTTTAGAGTAATTTCATTATTCCAGTAATAATAATAATAAAAACAAACCAACCAACCAAAACTCATCACTTCTAAATCTCTCTATGGTTACCCTGACATACATAGCTGCTATTCTGTAAACTCCTGTATACTTAAATTCTAAGTCAATTTATCTCTTCCAAGATTGATGCATTCCAAAACAAACTTCTGTTCATGTGTGGCTATCACCCAATCATAGCCGTTAAAGCAGGCACTCCTCTTCCTAGCCCCAGTAACACAGCAAGTGTGTTTTGCACCCTGTCAGGCAGTGAAGCAAATACAGAAGAATGACCACCACCCTTCAACTTTCACTTAAGTTTAAGGATGTACAACACTCTCAGGAGGAAATTGAGGCAGAATAGAATAGGGGCCTAAGGAGGACAGGCAGAAAACCTAATAAATTTCCACACAAGCACCACCCAGTAGAAAACACCAAAACAGTATTCTGTACATCAATAATGAGCAATATGAAGAGAAAATCAAGAAAAAAATTCCATTTACAGTGGTAACTAAAAAAATCAAATACCTAAGAATAAACATAACTAAAGAAGTAAAGGACTTGTACACAGAAAACTGTACAATGTTGTCAAAGGAAATTTAAAAAAAGACCTAAATAAATGTAAGAATATTTCATGTTCAGGGATTGGAAGACTAAACATCATTAAGATATATGTCCTACCCAAATTGATTTACAAATTTAGTGCAATCCCAATAAAAATTACATCAGCATTAGTTACTGAATTAGAAAAGCTATTATGAAATTTATTTGGAAGGGAAAGGGGCTTTGAATAGCCAAAAACATATTGCAAAAAAGAAACAAAATTGAAGGAATCATGCTACCTGACTTTAAAGCATACTACAAAGTTATAGTGATCAAAACTACATGGCATCGTCACAAGGATAGACATGCTGACTTCTGATATAGATCCTCACATATATGGTCAACTGATATTTGACAAGACATTAAGTCAACTCAAAGAGGACAGAATGTCCTATTCAAATGGTGCTTGGAGAACTGGTTATCCATATCTTAAAAAATGAAAGAGGATCACCATCTCATGCCCTATACAAAAAAAACTCAAGATGGATCAAGAACCTAAATATAAAAGCCAAGACCATAAAGCTCCTAGAAGATAATATAAGAAAGCATCTATAAGATCTTGTAATAGGAAATGGTTTCATAAACCTTATACTCAAAGCACAAGCAAAGAAAGATAAAATAGATAAATAGGACATTCTCAAAATTTTAAATGTTTGTTCTTCAGAGGAGCTTGTCAAGAAAGTGAAAAGGCAGCCTACTCAATGGGAGAAAATATTTAATAACCATTTATCTCATAAGGGCCTAATATCCAGCACACATAAAGAAATCCTACATCTCAAAAATAAAAAGACAAACAACCCATTTCAAAACTGGACAGGAGATTTGAATAGACATTTCTCCAAAGCAGAAATACAAATGCCTAAAAAGCACATGAAAAGATGTTCAGCATTGCTTGTTATTAGGGAAATGAAAATCAAAATTACAATGAAATATCATCTTATACCTATTATACTGGAGGCTATTGAAAAAACAGAGAACTACAAGTGTTGTGTTGTAGAGGATGTGGAGGAATGGGAACTTTCATCCACTGCTGGTGGGGATCTTACAGTGATGAAAGAAATATTGAAAAAAAAATTTTTATTGTATTTTATTTTTTATTCTTTTTATATTTTATTTTTGTATATTATTTGTTATTATTGTTTTATTTTATTATTATTACTTTGTTTGTTTTCTTAGCTTTGTTTTTGGGGAGGTTTTTGATCACAGAAGGGTCACAACTGTGGCAGGGGAGAACCACTGGTGTGGGGTGTCAGTGATGGGGTGATGTGTGGCGAGGGGTATAACTGGGGCATGCCTCTATGGCATATGAATATATTCAAGTGGTCATGGGGCATTGTCTCAGTTTGTGAAGACCCACACAATAACCAAAGAATATTGCATTCCCATGTTGGGAAGTCCTGCTACATTTTCTAGTAGAGCAGCAAGAATCCCCAAGTACATGGGCAGTGCCTAGTGAAGAGGACAGACAATTATAATAGGTCCTTGTTATTGACAGTTGAGCTTATGAACCTTTTCTCAAGAAATTGAAACTTAGCCTAGTATTATGTATTGCCTAAGAGTTACACCCTGAAAGCCTCCTTGTTGCTCAAATTAGCCAAACTTAGCATATAAATGCATTACCTTCCCTGGCCTGGGAGATGACTCTCAGGGATAAGGCTCCCTGGCACCGAAGAAATATTACCAAGTGCCAACTAGCAATGCAGTTGGAAAAAGACATTGACCAAAAGGGGGAAATAGTAAATACAAATGAGTTTTTATTGCTAAGAGTTTTCAAAGCGAGTCAGGATGTCATTCCAGAGGTTATGCTTATGCATGACTCAGCAGGGTCTCATTGACAGCCACAGTAAACAGCGCTTCAAACAGCAGAGATCCTGAGGGCTACAGAGGCATCCAGACAGTATAAGCAGGACATAAATGCTCAGGAATTCAGCACACTGCCAGTGGGCCTTACTTTGGAATATATGTTCCCCAATGTAGTAGAGTTAGACTCATTTACAATTTCCCTACACATAACTCTTCTGCCCCTTTTATTTGAACCGGTAATTAACACTATTCTCATTAATATATGTCCCAGAGACTTAAATCTTCAGTCTGTTCATATGCCAGTTGAGCCCTCAATCTTAACAAGAGTTGCAACACCTATTCTCTAGTTCATAGGACTAACAAACTGATGATGATGGACAATGACCATCCCCCCAAAACAGAGAATATTTACACCTGCAAGCAAGACAGCTCCATCTATTTGCCCCATGGGATCTAAGCCTCCTCTCAATAAGAAACTGAGTAGGCATCACCATCTCAAATTCCTCAAGATTGAGGAATGAACAAACATAAGGAGGGAATACAACTATGGACTTAAGTAGACTTATGATTATTCTAGCAATGAAACAACTTTTATGATTGATATAAAGGTAGTGGCCACCAGAGGTTCTGAGAGGAGGGAGAGGAAAGAATAGATATAAAATGGGGTACTATGGGAACATTGGAATTGTTCTGCACAACATTGCAATGACGGATACAGGCCATTACACATTTGTCAAAACCTATAAAATTGTGTGGGGCAAAGTGTAAACTATAATGTAAACTATAGTCCACGGTTAGTAGCAATGCTTCAATATATGTTCGTCAATTGTAACAAATGTACCACACTAATGAAAGATGTTGTTAATGGGGGAAAGTGTGGGAGGAGAAGGGGTTGGGGCATATGGAAATTCCCTGTTTTGCAACATTTATTTAATGTAAAGCTTCTTTAAAAATAAAAAAATTAACTCAAGAAAAAAAAAAAAAAGTATAATCCAAGTGACCAGGTATAAGAGGGAAGATGAGGAAGAATGGGAAGTTAATAAATAATGAGTACAAGGTTTCTTTTTGGGGTGATGGCAAAATTCTGGTATGGATGGTGGTGAGGTAAGTGCAATATTGTTAATGAGATTAATTCCACTGAATAGTATGTTTGGGAGTAGTTGAAATGGGAAAGTTCATGTTGTATATGTCTTTCCACAATTAAAAAATAAGAAAGGTAAACAGATAATAACAACTAAATGAAATATATGATACTGGACCTAATTTAATAATGGAGGAGAAAATGCCCAAAATGACATTATTAGGACTATGTACAAATTGGAATATAAGAATGAAGGCTTTATATCAATATTAAATTCCTCATTGTTCTTAGAAAATGTTCTTGGAAATATTAAGCATTCAAGAAAAAAGATGTATTAAATCTACTCTCAAATGTTAAAACATTAATAAATAGATGGATAGATGAAATGAGATGGCAAATATGACAAAATATTAAAAGTGGATGCATTGGGTACCTGGGTGGGAGGAGTTTTGGAGTTCCCTAAGGGTTTTGTGCTATTTTTGCATTTTTCCTATTAGTTTGAAATTATTTGAAAACAAAAACTATGCATAAAATTTTTGTTTGCCCCAAAAAAAATCTTTGCACACATTCACAGAAAATTTAAGATAGGTAAAAAGAGCATGTTAGCATACTTTGAAGAAATGATCAAATGAAGAGTTGTAAGTTGAAGTTATTGGGAAGATGTAATCTACAGTGCAAATTCTTTTCAAAGTGAACAGGATGCAATCAAAATATTTTATTAAAAATATTTTATTTAATATTTGGCTTTTTACAAGAGTAGGACATATTTTTCTAATACAATGGAGCATGGAAGGAAGCAGAGGGTAAATCCTTGTGCATAGTTTTGGGGTGCTGATATCAAAGTGATTCAGCTTTTGTCTAAGAGGATCTATTTTCTCAATGCGGTATTAGGTAAGATTATCATGTGAAACAAAAGATTAGAAAAATATAGAGAAGATTGGATATACATATTTGGGTTTCTGAAGAAATGGTTTTACTAGGGAAACATGAACTTAATGATTTTTGGACAATGTTTATTGCCCATTTGGTATGTAGATAACTTTGAATTGATGGTGATATGACTGTGCCACTTTTTTATATTTTCTCTAGCGATGCACAGCTGTGTGGTGTAATTATCCAAATGCAGACACATGGTGGGGTTCATACGTTGATGGAATTTCTTCACAGAATGGAGAGAGTGTTAAGGTAGTTTAAGTTATTTAACAGGAGAGTGAATATCTAAAGAGGATGAACTGGAAGACCAGTTGAGCTTTGTTAGGTATTTGCAGGTGGGTGTTCATTTTCTTCAGAGAGAAGAGATGGAATGAATGGACTGTGGGCCTGGAAATGTTGAAATAACACATTTGTAGGTTTATTTACAAATAGTCTGGTAGTATAGGAGGGTGTGGTCAGTCCTTTTACTAAGGAATCAGGAAAATCTGTAGCAGGGAAGAGGACAGAATATTTAAATAATAGGCAGGGAGACAGACAATTTCTAACGGTAGCAACTGGCTCCTTAGTAGTAAGGAATGTTCTCAAAGCGAATGGAGTGAGAGGGCTCATGGGAGATAGGTCCTTCATTTAATTGTAAATTGTGATTTTTTTTTTTCTGATCAGAAAAGTTTTATTCCTTTTAATGACAAGCAATTAAACCACATCCAAGGCCTTAACTTACAGACACAAACCAAAGTAGCCATTTAAAGCATTATGTATTAAGATACAAGACATACACTAGGGGAATCTGGGGGGAAATGCTTTGCCAAATGAAGTTTACACCAAACTTTGCTCCCTCAACACTTGAGCTTGCTAGTGCTTGGGTGTGGTTCAGCAATTCTGTCAAGATTGCTTTGAGAATAAAAGAAGATAATAGTAACAATCTATCATTTAAGTGGTCTGTGCCAGGATTAGTTCAAAGCATTTTACAATATTAATCTTCTTATGAACTCTCTGAGATGGAAACTGTTACCATCAATTCCACTTTCTAAAGAGCAAATGAAGGGCCAGAAAGGATAAGCAAATTGCCCAAAATGGTTCAACTAAGAATTGACAGACCTGGGATTGAAACATAGGCAGTGCAGGTACAAACACTGAGTATTTAACTCCTTGCCAGGAAGAGCCTTTCCAGCTTTACTTTTATTGCCAAGACCCTTGAGAGAGAAAGCTCTAGGTATGAGTTGGGTGGTTCTACTATCCTAAGCTACATTTGAAGGGTGAACATGTCAAATCCCTTCCTTTCACTAATGAGAATGACATTTTTTATACTCCTTATCTTAAAAAGGTAAACACTTTTGTTTATAAAAATTATTCTCACTCTTTGGGTCCAAAATGCATACATATATATATGCCAATATATATTTGCTCATTTGTCTATCTATACATACATATTTGCACAGATTTGTGCATATAATATATAAACATATATTATTTTTTTCAATCTTTTTACCAATGTCCCTTAATGCTCTGTAAATCATCCAGAACAATTCTGAAACTTCATACCATAAGGAAAAGCACAGAGCTCATGTCTGCATTATAGTTCTCAATTCCTCAGCTTATGGGTAGCTTTCATTCTGTGTGGCTCAGCTCTGAGAATAGCAGTGGTGTCTTGAATGTGCATTCATATTGTATATTATACCCTGTACATTATGGTACATGCAGCTGATCCTGTTGTGGAGAGTACAAGTATCTTTGGAATAATCTACCCTTCTTTATTTATTTTCATTTTCAACAAAAACCTTAACATTTTTGCAAATAAAACCATAGCTGGCACCCCATCCTTCCTTTCCTCTGTCCAAGGGACCTGCAGAGACCACGGATTTGTGACTGCTTCTCAAGATTCTTTGTGGGCGCTTGCAGGCTCCCAGGGTCCAGCTGGTGGGAGCTCTGCATCCTCCCACCTCTCAACTCCCCACCTTCTTTTTTAGCCTCCCCTGAACATTTCTGAAAGTCACTGTGGAAAGTCTGTAAGTAGAACTATGTGGAAGACTTTCTCAGAATAAATCTCATTTTCAAATATTTCACCACCAAAGCCACCTTGCCCGGAACACCAAATGAATTTCAGTTCCAATGGTTATATTTCTGATAAAAGGACCCTAGCTGTAGAGATGGATGCATCAGGCTTTCCTTTCCTGTGGCCATTCAACATATGGATTATTTATCTGCAGAGACCAGTTTATCTTTCTGCATTTTATCTTCCTTAGGATGCTTCTGAGCTCAGATGGAGGGTTGTCAAGGTAGTTTCCTGTGGGTTCCAGACCAAGCTCTAACCCTGTTCTTGTATTTCCAATGGAAATGGAGACCTAGTTCTCCCCTTAAGGTGACAGGCCTTGCCTTTGTTCCTAATTCCAATAGCTGATTGTAATCACTTTATTCAAATGAAGAAATACTGAAAGCTAGAAGCTCAAAAGGGAGCTTGTGATATAGCCCCAAGTTCTTCTCCATTAAAGGGCTTTCTTCACTTACCCCAGCCCTAGGCTGCAAGTTGAAAACTGAAGTTTATCTGAGAACACTAAACAGTGGACGAATCCAGTTTTTCATTTATACTAACCCAGAGTGCACTGCCTGCCATACAATCTGAGAATCACTGACATAGAGGAAGACATTTTACTTTATGTTTTCCTTGGGAGTGACCATGTCAACACTCTATATATGTGCAGATTTGTATAATTAATATTAAAGTTAAATGATTCATTCTCACTCTCTCAGCTGCTTTCCACTGGAAACCCATAGTCTAATTTCACACACCTATAGCAGTAATGTGATCAAGTGACTTCATTTGCCTTGTGACTACTTCAAAGAGGAAGATGGAAAAAGCATGAATGAACTCCACAAATGACACTTCTCAAGTAAGAATTGTGGCAAAATGAATTGAGTGGAGGCTCTTATGGCAAATTGTTACTCTGAAACTCTGAAAACTCAAGTTTTTTGTTTTTTTTTTTAAAGTCAGAATAGACCATAAAAGAGCTAAAAGGGAGCACAGGCGTTATTCTGAAGGCTCTTTAATTTGTTCACATACAAACCTCACAGTAGCCCTCTGAGTCAGGTTCTGTTGTCCTCCACTTTATATACAGATGTTGAGAGAGGGACAGAGAGAGATTAAGAGACACTCCAGACACAGACAGGTGGATACCAATACTCAGGCAGTCTAGCTCCTGACACATGTAGGGTGTGGATATTATGTACTCCAAGGAGCTGTAGGATGGATCAGATCCTATAATGGAAAGCCTTTCATAATGGAAACCTAGTTCAATTTCTCATGGTAAAAAATCTTTGCAATCCTAATAATTTGTTAATATTTCACTTCCAGTTGCAATGTTCACTTACCATATTGAAGCAGGGTTCACATAGGATAGACAGATCTGGAACCTGGCAATAAGTCCACGTGGACACTGATACCCCCCAAGATGGCTGTTGGAAGATCCTTGCAAGATTTCCACCATGCAGAATGAGATTCCCAGAGATTCCCGAGAGATTCTCCAGATATTCTCCAGGGACATTATCATTGGCCCACCTGGGGGATTGATGGGTGGAGAAATCAATCAAAACAGCAAACACCTGGGATTCCTCCCATGCCATTAGCAAAGGGGTGGAATAATTAACAGTTTAAAATGCAGGCACAAACATCAAATTGCCTCTTCTGCTCCTGTTCCTGAAATCTCTTGCTCTGGGCCCTGCTGCTGTTCTCAGCCCTGCTCTCACTGTGTTCCCCCTGTGTGGGTCAACAAGCAAGTAAAACGTGGGCATTTATAATCTAAAATGGGAAATTGTAGTCTATAAATCAGCCCTCTTTATCACTCTTCAGCCCCTTACCCTCTACCAGGGACCCATGATCTGTTATTTTCTCCCATTTCTCTTCCCTCCCCACCTTAATAAACTACTGGCCTCACTCACCTGACATGCTCTGGAATTCATTTCTGCAGCATAAGTCAAGAACCTAGATTAAATCTAGTAACACATTTGGTGAGCCAGCCAGGAGATTATTGGTGAGTGCAAATAACAATGGCCTACAGCTTGTTTAATGCTTTCTTTTGCTAATCCATTTTAAACAGGTTCACCTATGAGCCCCCACAGGACAAATTCCTGGGAGGGAAGAGGCCGGGTGCCAGGAACTCTCTGCATCCCTGCCACGTGTTCAGGTTTGTGAGACCTGACCTTGACCGGGAGGGCTGAGGCACCGGGAAGGGGCTCAAAGAGGGGCCTTGCCAAGACAGAGGTCCCCCAACCCAGCGCCAGGTGCAGCAAAGCTTTTTCAAGCCCTTTTAGCAATCAGCGGCTTTGCCCTCAGGCTATTGCCTTCTACTGCCATCTCCCCTTGGTGGCAGTAAGGCAATGACTCAGCTGGAGGCTTGCCTTCTCTGGGTCCACGCCTTTGCAGACATGCCTTAAGCGGTGGCAAGCAGGGCCAAGATGGGTGCCATGGGAATTCCCTTCCTCAAGGGGGTCACAGGCCAGGACTCCTCTCATAATTAACTTTTACCTACTTTGCTTTACCTTCCTACTCCCGAATTTCTCGTTAGAGGTTCATATTAAAATGCTTTAGAATGTCTTAAAAACTGGTACTGAAAATGCATTTACTAGAGAAAAAGTTGTTGCCTTAGGACCACAAGTCCTTTTAGCTAGAACAATTGATCTCTAATCACTTAATAGCTTTTGCTGGCTTGTCTAACTGAGAAACTACCAAAATGGTAAAGTCATGAGAGTAGACTGTTTTTTTTAAGGCCTTTGTAAGAATAGGAAGAAGGAGCACAATTCAGCTTGGGAGCTTCAGGCAGAAACTGACATTGAAAGCTGTTTAGTCTGTCTCCCAAGTCCACAACAGCCCCAGCATTGCCCGGCAGAAGGGTCTCTGATTCCTGAGGTGGCAGGAACCAGAGACATAACTCTGAATGTCTCTCAAGACATAAGAAGTCTTGGGTGCTTTGATTCAGAGAGTAGCCTAAACATCCTCTGAGATTTCTCAGATGCTTCGGTTTGGGTAACAGTGCAGTCAGTCTTGGAACCTAAAATGCAGGGTGTCGAGAAGCACAGCAGTTATTCTGAATGGCCCCCAAGAAAATTCCTTAGGCCCATCCATTCAAAAAGCAGCCAAGCATCTTCTGAGACTTTATCGTCCCAGATGCTTGGATTTGGGGCAGCTGTTCTGTCTCCCACCAGTCTGCTTGGGTGCTTTGGTATGAACTTCAGGGTTTCAGGCATCTTCCAAGACCTAGGTCAGCCACAGGGGTGCCTGTGAGCCCTGGGCTCTGGATTTCAGGATGCTGGAACCAGAGCATTAGCTCCAAATTTGGAGTGGTGAACATTTTAGTTAGACTTGGATTCTGGGATGCCATTGGTTGCTAATGGTAATCTAAGGTAAATTAACCAGTCCATGTGGTTGTAGTAAAGCATCCTCTAAACTAAAGCATTTAAATGGCTAGTTCCAAGAAGCCATTACTAACCAAAAACATAAACTGATATTAATGGCAAAAAGTAACTTCATAGCAGTGTAACCTGTCAGAAGCCACCTCAATATGCATATTCAAGTGGTGGTATCAAAAGATAATTTTGATTCCACTGGGAATCTTCAGATTTTGATTTAAAGAAAGATGGAAAGTGTTATTTTTCCTGTACTGCTAAAGTAAAATACCTGCTAATTAACATCTTCATGGTAAAAATGTATAAATATCAAGAGATAGACTTCAGCATTGTCAAACTCTCTTGTGGATTTAAACCAGGGCTTCAATAAACTGCAGGTTGCCTCTCCATTTGAGTTATTGGCTAGGTTGGTCACTGACCCCTAAAACAATAATGGTGTCTACTACATCTCTGGTTGTGCACCTGAAGTCGATAGAAACTATGTTGCAGTTTCAAACTCTTGCAAAAGCCAATGATGGCTCAATATAGCCAAATGCACAACGGACATCGCCTCCAGACTGGCACTGTTTCATGGTGCCAAAGGGTGCTGTGCAACAGGCCAGTAGAATACTGGAACCTACCTTCCTAGTTTCTCTCTAGAGTCAATGGTGCTGCAATATGCTGTCTGTGTGAAAGACATAGCAGGTGGAGCAATGATCACCAGAGCATTGTGAGTAAAACTTAAACACAATTGGCATTATGGCCTGCTCCCATGGAGAGATAACATGTAAGGTATTGCAAACCTGGAACTTAAATCTATTAATTACAGCTCAAAGAAAAAACTTATGCATTGAGTGGTACATTAATTAATATTAAGTACTGTACCTATATCATATTCTAGATATATGCCTGATGATTATAGTGA
Organism: Cabassous unicinctus; assembly: GCA_029593785.1. NCBI lineage: Eukaryota > Metazoa > Chordata > Mammalia > Cingulata > Chlamyphoridae > Cabassous > Cabassous unicinctus. The sequence continues at coordinate 22,382 of JAQZBX010006351.1, read as the reverse complement.
TATCTTTTCTATTCTAGATCATATGCCGAGGGACATTGAGCATGTTAAACGTCCTGGTAAACTTCAATTTTTAAGTAGTTAATGAACGTGCTTAACCCAGTTATCCCTCTTACCCCTTGTTCCAGCACCTGTACCAAACTATACCCTGGATAAACAAACCAAAGCAGCTAGCCTCGGGTTCACCCTGGAAGCTAATGAGTGGCTTGTTAAAAACACTCAAGTCTACCTTCTAGGAGCAGTGCAGTGGAAGGCCCTTCATGGACTTCACCAAGCCACTCATCTGGGGAGGGATGCTCTAACCAGCTTAGCGAAACAGGTTTTTAAAAGACAAGGCCTGGTAAAAAAAAAACAGTCAAGGAAGTTACCAGGAGTTGCCCCCTGTGTGCAATTAATAACTCAAATAACAGGAGGCTTAATGATCCTCCCCCTTAAACCCCTCTGTACAGATGCAGGGATCATACCTTAGGGAGGACTAGCAGATAGACTTCACCCACATGCCATCTTGTCAGGGCTAAACATTTCCCACCAGAAGGGAAATGGCAAATGAGGTGGCTAAGACCTACTTCAACTTAGCCCCTTTAAGATGGCCCATGGGCAACCTTTCCTCACCCAGAGCGTGGAAACCAGGTTCTAATCAAAACCTGGCAAAAGAACAGGCCTCTCTCTCTATTATAGCCAAAGTGGAAGGAACTTTACTCTGTAGTTCTGCTCACTCTCACAGCTATTAAAGTTAAAGGAATTTCCATATTGGTGCACTAATCCTGAGTAAAGCCAACTACCCAGAAAAGTACCAGCTCACCAGAAGCGTCTGATGAAATGCACGAGTGCCAGTCATTGGATGGCCTGAGATACCTCTTCAAGAAACAAAGCTAAGTAGTGTCTATGTCAAAGCCAACTGTTCCCTCTAACTCTAGCCCAGACGCCTATTGTTAGGGGGAGGGCAAACCAGAACCCCCTTAAAAAACTTTGTTTTCATCTCCTGTATCTTAACTAACAAGAGCAATGCCTCTTCTCATTCCTCTCTGCTACCACAGGAACTAAAATTGAGAATTTATATCTAACCTCGTTGTCTATTACAATCTCTTCTCTCTAGAGCTAACTAACTATACAATGCAACTGAAAGAATACTGTTTCCCACCAATTTCGGGAAAATGTAGCCTTTACAGGCACCTGGCCTATTCTACATTTGTGGTCCAGTATCCTCTAAGTGGGACCATATAACCTCAAGATTCTAATCAAGTTTATTTCTTTCAGAATCAACATCTTGTTAGCCACTTGCATACTTCATCCAGCTTTGCCCAGGATGCCAGATCCATCTTCCTCCAACCGAGATAGAATAGCTAGAGGGTTTTACACCTTGTCAGGTAGGGCCTACTGCCCCTAACCAGCAGGAAGTAGTTACAGAAGAATGAACATCTCCCTTCAGCACTGCTTTAAGAATAAAGGTGTAAACTCTCTGAGGGGGGAATAAAGCAGGCTTCATATAGGGAATGAATCGTTGGATCTGGAACCTGGCAGAAGGTCCATGTGGAAATCAATGCCCCAAGATGGCTGTTGGGAGATCCTCGTGAGATTTCCACCACACAGAATGATCTTCCCAGAGATTCCCAAGAGATCTCTCTGGATATCCGCCCAGGACATTATCATTGGCCCCACCTGGGGGATTAATGGGTGGGGTAATCAATCAAAACAGCAAACACCTGGGAGTCCTCTCATGCTATTAGCAAAGGGGTGGAATAATTAACAGTTTAAAAAGCAGACACGAAGTTCAAATCCCACTTCTGCTCCTGTTCCTCATTCCTCTTGCTCTTGGAAAATTACTGGCCTCACTCACCTGATGTGCTTTGAAATTCATTTCTATAGCATAAATCAAGAACGTAGACTAAATCCAGTAACACTCCCATAGAGTTAGATTGCTGAAATGCTACAACCACTTTGGAAGAACAGAATTGGGAAAAAAAAATCAAATTACTATATCTAGGTTTTGGCTCATGTGGTTCATAGAGAAGTTAAAAAAGGTTATCTTGGAATTCATGGCAATAGGCACATACTCATATCCAGGTGGGGTTAAGATTTACACTGCTTTTGTGGATTATAATATTAGAAGCCAAAAAATAAATTTAAAATGCATCTAGGTTGGAAGCAAAGTTAGGGGCAGGGCTGGCACAAGAGAACAAAAATACAAGGTATAAGAATGAAGTCTCAATCATCCAAGCCTCACAATTTTTCCAGAAAGTCCTGGTTTATATAAATTTTTAGGAAATAAGGAAGGAAACACACAAACACAGGTGGAAACATAAAACCATAGGAAAGAACCAGCTGTCATAAGGAGCAGGAATATTAGGTATCTTCAATTTCCTGTATTAGAATTACTTGATACTGATTATAAAGTAAGTGCATTTAATAGTTCAAAAAATAAAGGTGAAAATTTAAACCGTGGGACCACGAAGCTTAAAATAATCAAATATTAATAGAAAATGAAGAGAAACTCTTAACTTAGAATTGAATGCATATAAAAGTATTTCCAAGAATGAAAGCAAACATGGCTAAATATATGTAAATTTTGACTATTTAAAGCAGTAATAAAATATAATCTGTGGGATTCAAAAGAAATAGACTTATATACTGGACAGCAGCAAACAATAAAGAGTGAGGAGATGATGTTAAAGTTAAAAAAAAAATCCTTGCACTGTTTTGGCAGACAGTATTAATATTAATATTAATATTAAGATTAGTTTGGGTGTTAAAATATCAAACATTATTAATGACAGACTAAACATAAGATTCATATTTTTAAAAATTCAGGGAAAAGCTTAATAGAAAACCCTTAGATAGAAAAGAGAAAAAAAAAAACACAAAAAAATCCTTAGATATCTTTGACTATGTGCCAAACAATATTCATATTTGGATATGGATTTACATCATTTAATGATCAGAACAACTATTACTGCCACAATTTTACATGTGGAACAACTAAGACAAGAGCCACTGAATGAGCTATCCCAGAGCACACAGCAAGTAGTGGAGCTGGAAATTATGATACAAATACTCTAACTACAGTTTATTATAGTACCTGCAAATATTATTCAATCCAAAATAGAACAATAAAAAAGAAAAAATAGGCCTGGACAAAGGTCCTCATAGAAGGAAAGCTCTGTCTAGCATCTTTCAAATTTTCTTCATTTTTTTTTTTAAAGAGAAATCCTTCATTCAATCAAAATACTTTAGGCATGGAAAGGGACAGCTCAATATAATAAAAAATGACAAATATCAGACAATAGACTCAAGATCAAAGTAATTCAGATGTTAAAGTTATCTGACAATGACTTCAAAATATTTATAATTAATCTAGAGAGTAGAAGTAAAGATAGAATACATTAAAAGATAGGGAGTTTCACTAAAGAATTGGAATTTATATAAATAATTAAATGGAAATTCTAAAACTGACAAATTAGGTACTGTTTAGATAGGTTTAAAAGCTGATAATAGGATTATTGAACTGTAAGACTGGTCACTGTAAAATGCAGAAACTGAAACATGGAGAAAAAAATTGAATGGAAAATACTGGAGCTAACATTAAAGAAATGAGTGACACAATAAAAATGCCAAACATAAATGTGTTTAGATTTCCAGAGAAAAAGACTAAAATAATGGGAATAAAGCAGAATTTGAAGTGAAAAGTTAAATGAAATTTTATAACTGACAAATGACATCAACCCACACAGATTCAAGAAGTTCTTAAAACTCCAATTAGGATAAACACAAAGAAAACTACACTGAGTTATGTGAGTAATTTTGCTGAAATTCAAAGACAAGAGAAAAATTTTGTAGCCAGAGAAAGAGACGCATTACCTAGAAAAGAGCAAAATTAATAATGACAGCTGACTTCTTAACAAAAACAAGGAAGTCTCTAAGGCAACATGAATTGTAAAGTGCTGAAGGAAAACAACTAAAACAACTGCCCACCACAAATTTCATATTCGGCGTGTGGAGTGTATGTGTGTGTGTATGTGTATGTGTCTAATAATGGCCTTAAAAGTGAAAGCCAGATAGTGATATTTCCTGATAAACAATAATGAAGAACTAAGAGAATTTGAAACCAATAAACCCACAGTAATACAAACAAATAAATGCCATTCTTCAGGCACATGTCAGGCACATACTTATATAATCATGCGATTTATGACAAAGGTCGACACTGAAATGCAAACGATTTCTTCAACAAACGCTTTGAGTATTTAGGATATCCATGGGGAATTAATCAATTGTCACCTCTTAGTAACAACATACACAACTATCAATTCTGGATAGATCGAGTTATCTAATATCAAAGGTAAATCCAGAGAGATTATTACCAAGCTCCAACTAGTGATGCATGTGGAAAAAGACCTAGACCAAAAGGGGGACATATTAAGTACAAATGAGTTTTTATGGCTAAGAGATTTCAAAGTGAATCAGGGGGTCATTCCAGAGGTTATGCTTATGCATATCTCAGGAGGACCCCACTGATGGTTACAGTAAACAGTGTCTCAAGCATGGGAGCTCCTGAGGGCTCTAGAGACAACTAAACCTTTTAGGCAGGGCAGACAACCCCAGGAAATCAGTACCTCATCGGTTGGCCTTACCTTGGAATATATGATAAACTATTTCCCCAATGCATCAGAGTTAGGCTCATTTATAATTTTTCTACATAAGGTTCTGCTGCCCCTTTTATTTAAACCTATAATTAGCACTATACCCATTAAATATGTTACCCAGATACTTACATCTTCCGGCTCTTCATATGCCCATTAAGCCCTGGGAGTTGCAGTGAACACCTACTCTCCAATTTATCAAACTCACCAAGGACAACTAACAAAAGGCTGATGATGGACAATGCCCATCCTCATAAACAGTGAGTATCTACAACTGCAAGCAAGACGGTTCCATCCATCAGCCCCAAGGCATCTAAGTGCCCTCTCGATCAGAAACAGAGTAGGCATCACCATCCTAAAATCCTCAAGATTGAGGAATGAACAAACATAAGGGGGGAATGGAACAATAGACTAAAATAGGCTTATTATTGTTTTAGTAATGGAAGAATTTGTAACATTGATATAAAGACAGTGGTCACCAGAGGTTCTAATGGGAGGGAGAAGGAAAAATAAGTGTAACATGGGGCATTTTTGAAACACTGGAATTGTTCTGCATGATATTGCAATGACAGATAAAGGCAGTTATGCATTTCATCCATGTGCCTCTTTATCCTCTCTATTCTAATGAGTTTGGAGGTATATGAAATATCAAATTAATCCAGCTTGATTACACACAATTATCTAGTTGGGAATGGAATTGGTCAACATTATTCAAAACAACATGTTTGGGAAAATATATAATATTCTTTTCTTGCTGTCAACTTTATTCTCTGCTCTCATTATAATGGCAGACAAGGAAATTTTTTGGTCCTGCAGATTATCTTTGTGACAAGTATGTCCATAAAGTACATTTTTCAAACAATAGGCAGATGCAGAAGAAGAGAAGAAAGGGATAAGTGGACAAGGAATGAATTGTTAAAAAAAAAAAGAATGATTCAGTGGAAAATGGGTAAAAATACTGTTGAAAAAGAAGGAATTTGGTAGGATGATCATTAATGTAAATGTGAAATTTATTTATTTAGCATTTACAACAAAATTCAAAATAAATACATAGTTCTCATCGCCCATCCAAGGAAATTATGAGAAGAAACTTCACCACAGTTACTGAATTTATTCTCCTTGGTCTCACCAGTCACCAGGAATTGCAGATCCTCTTCTTTGTGCTGTTCCTGGCAGTCTACATGGTCACAGTGGAAGGGAATCTCAGCATGACTGTCCACATCCAGGTCAATGCCTGGCTCCACACTCCCATGTACTTTTTCCTGAGCAACTTATCCTTTGTGGATCTTTGCTTCTCTTCCAGTATGACTCTAAAGATGCTGGAGATTTTCTTATCAGGCAAGAAACCCATTTCCTGTACTGCTTGTTTGGTGCAGTGTGACCTTTTTATTGCCTTGGTCCACGTTGAGATCTATAACCTGGCTGTGATGTCCTTTGATCGGTACGTGGCAATCTGCAACCCTCTCCTTTATGGCAGCAAGATCTCCAAGAGCGTATGCACATCCCTTACTGTGGTGCCTTATGTGTATGGAGCACTCACCGGGCTGATGGAGACCATGTGGACCTACAACCTAGCTTTCTGTGGCCTCAAGGAAATTAATCACTTCTACTGTGCTGCCCTCTGCTGATTAAGCTCACTTGTTCTGACACGTACAACAAAGAAACATCAATGTTTGCTGTGGCTGCATTCAAACTTTCCTTTTCCCTTCTCATCATCCTTATTTCCTAACTTTATATTTTTCCTGCTATCCTGAGAATCAGCTCCTTAGAGGGAGGGCACAAAGCTTTCTCTACCTGTGGCGCCCATCTGACAGCTGTCACCATATTCTATACAACCCTTTTCTTCATGTATTTCAGAACCCCCTCAGAGGAATCTGTGGAACAGTGAAAAATGATAGCTGTGTTTTATACCACAGTTATCCCCATGTTGAACCCTATGATTTATAGTCTTAGAAATAAGGATGTGAAAGAGGCATCAACCAAAGAGCTCTTCAGGAAAAAAAATACTTTCTTAAATAACTCACTCTTCTTTTGGTCCTAAAGCTTTTCTTGACCTTTTCCTTAAAATTCAGGATGGACTTGATGGTGAAGTAAGAAATAAGGTACACCAAGGGGAACTCTGTCTTTTTTTAAGTTTAATTATTTTAAAAATTCTGAACATATAGAACACAATTTTGATTACAAAACTTGTGTGTTTATAGTAGTCACTTGTGTTGTTTACCAGATATTATTCCATTGCCTTTTAAACCCATAGTAGCATTAAACCTCCGGCCTCCTTGGTGTTATGTGAAGGCATATAGCTATGGATAATGAGTTGGATTAAAATTCACTTTTTTTGCTTCTTTGTTGATCATTTAAATGTAGTGAGAGGCCATTTGAGTGGTCTTTAAAAAAATTTGTAATGGTGACCAGCAAGATTTAAGATAGTGGTTGCTAAGTCAGCATGGGTTCTTGAGTGAGGAGACATGGAGCAGAACCTTCAGCCACCTCACATCAAACACGCAGAAAGCATGAGAATTAAACCTTTGTTTATATAAACAACTACAGTATATTCAGTTTACTGTTTCTTCATAATGAACTATCCTCTTTTACTTGACACAGTATTAATTTATACATAATTCACACATGAAGAAATAGATATCACAAAGTGAACCCCAACCCTAAATAAATCACATTTGAGATTTTATTTTGTGTTCTAGTATTTTTCGATGTTTTTACATATATGTGTTTAACTAAAAATTACTTTTTATAATTTATTATAATTTGGCTATGTAATATGCTATGAATGCAATTATCTTCTTGCTCAATTATTTGATTTTCATAAAGTTAATAATTATTTATATTTTTCCTTTTTTATTATATACTTTTTCCTAAACACTTGCTGAAAAGTATAAAGCTCTTCTTTATAGGTTCCCACCTGATGGTTGATCTATCATTTCCCAATTTTCCCTCTGGAGAACCTCTGCCCTATTATTTTCTACATTGATTGTTCCCTAGTTTTGTTGTGAAGCTGTTATCTAGAGGCAATGATTGGTATTCTATATTTAAAACTTTTCAATTATTTAACATATTTTGATTACCAATTAAGGTGTTTCATACTGGAGATTTAGCAGAAAACAAGACAGAAACCATCCTTTATTATATTTGAAGGTGGGGGGTCACATAGTGGGATATATAAGCAAAAATAAGAATATCATTTCAGGTATTGGTGAATGCTATGAAGAAGGGGACATGGAACAACATGGAAGAGAGTGACTTGCCAGAATCAGAAGTGAGAGGTGTGATCATATTTTTATTTTCATTGATGGGAAGGATGAGGTGTCTTTGGAGTTGAAGCTGAAATTGTGAGAATAAAGTAAGCATGAACATACCTTGGTGAACTGTTGCCAGCAGACATAGTAGCAAGCACAAAGCTTCACTGATGAAGCCCATCGTGTTTGAGTAACAGAAAAAAAGGTGATGTGGCAGAGCTTCACAAATGGGAGAAAATATAGGAGTTTTGCTCAGAATGGTGGTCCTTTTATTCACTGGCTGAGGCTGCACATGACCAGAGTTGATGAGGCAAACGGGCTATAAAACCTTTGCTTACATGTCTGTGTTTTAGTTGCTGCTATGTGTTCAATATTCTTTCACTTTAGACAAAATGAGATAATCAATAATTTGCCTAATCAAGTTTATTATTATTATTATTTAGCAAAAGAGAATTTTATGGAACCTCTGGTATACTTTCTACTGTCCAGTTCTAGGTTCCTTCCACACATCCCTCTATCATTTATGATTTTGCTGAGGCATTGTCCCTTCCAGCAAGTCTCCCCCAATACATTCAGGCTCTTCTCGTGATTGCCACAACATGGGTTACCCACAGATTTATAAAAATATCATTGCAAGTGTCAACATGGTACTTTAATTACCTATGCCTGCCTCTGTTTCTTCCACTATTCTAGAAACTTCTTGAAGGAAGAAGCCCTGTCCTTTTATCTGTTTATCTTTACCAACATAGCTTAGTGTATGATAAAGAGATGATGCTAAACTCACATTGTTGTGAATTTGTCAACCTGTGTCTTTTTCTATTTTTGCTATTAGCTATAGCCAATTACACATTTTTCTCTGAAAATCCTTTCTTTCATCCTAACATGTAATACAGGCAGAACAATAGATGATCACTTTGGTTTAGTAAAATCATGTTCAAACTCTGTCATATTCTACAGGTCATAAATGGTCTGTTGCAGGCTCAATGAAGGGAGTCCTTTCTCATCAGAAATCTGAGAAAAAAATTTAATTGGTGTTGGACAGGAGTGATCCCAAATTGTATGTCTATTTTCATTGAAAAGATACAGACAAAAGTATATGTTGAACTATAGTGAAAGGATTTCAAGGAACTAATTCTGAGCAATAAGTATTTGTAGCAAAGCATCTACTTGGAGATCCATTTATAATCATGCTTTATATTTGAGAAACAACTTATAATTTTTATTACCTTCACAAATATCATTTCATTTTCACCCTATAGTAACAATATTATATTTGAAGATTATCACATGTTATGAAGTTTAGAAATTTGACAGAAACGTATTCTAGGCAGCCTGGGAGATGGGAAAAGAAAGCTGTGTTGGGGAAGTCCAGGACAGCCTCAGAGGCTATCTCCCAGCCCTGGTCTACCCTTCTTCTTTCCTATTGTGTGTGGATGTTTCAATGTTTCCATTTCGGGGGCTGGAGGAGATCTTAGGTCTTAAGGCAGAGGTTCTTAACCAGAGATCCACAAAGATTTCAGGGCGTCCATGAGCTTGAATTGAAATAAATCAACTCAATTAGGTGTCCAACATGATATGCGTGTTGCCTTGTCAAATACTATACCACAGTTTAATGTTCTCATTCATAATAAACAACTCCGGCTGCACATTGACATGTCTTTAAAAGATAAAATTTAACTTTAACTTTCTTATATTTTTGCCGTATTGGGTTACTATTGAATGTGCTAAGAAAGAAGCACATACATGTAGTATTATATCATATGGTTTTTTTTTAATTTTAGTAACTATATTTCAAAATATGTAACTGATTTCCTTTGGAATTTTATTTCATGCATTAAAAATATTATTCCTGTGAGGATGTGTTGATGCGGGTGTGATATATTTATTAAATAACACACAGTTTAGTGTGAACTTAGTACGATTTTTATTTTGATGTAGCATGTTCGGAGTGCAGTGGATAACTCCCTGCAAAAACGTTGGTAAGGATGGCAGAGACGGTTTTATGACGTCATGGGAAAACTCGAATTTCTAAATGTTTGCCAAAAATGACCATTTGAACAGATGTTGAATTATGTTAGGTTATCAGGTATTGAAATTACAGGAAAGTTGTAAAACACAATTTTGAATAATCCTAATATTTAATTTAAAGGCATACTGATGTTGAGTGTCATAAAAACTATCTGCTACTACATTCTGAGAAGTGATCTGTGGTTTTCATCTCACTAGTAAAAGGGTCCGTGAAACAAAAAAGTTTAAGAATCCCTGTCTTAAGGGATGGTCTAACCAAAACTTGAACCCCATACTGGGAATAATGAGCCCCAGGTGCGTGACAGGGCAGGAACTCTGCACAAAAATCACTAGATAGTTGCTTTTTGTTGAGTGGCAGGGCCCCCTCAAGCAGCATAAACTTGCCTATCTTCTACGAAGCAACGTGGGGTGTGCAACTGCTATCTGCGGATCCTGACCCCAACAGTTTTTGACACTCCTGGGAGAACCTTCACAGTGGGATTACCTCCCCTGCTCTTCTGGAACTTCCGTGCTCTGTAAGTTAGAAGCGGTCATTTGCTGAAAGTTTCTTTTATATCTGAGCGCATGTCCCCACGTGCCCTATATTGCTGGTTATGATTTGAGGTGTTGGGGACCAGAAAGAATGCCACTTCTGCTCCAGCAGGGAAGATGTTTGGTGGGTATCAGCCAACACACATTTACTGGGACCAGGCAAGCTCCAATCCCAGAAAATAATACACTTTGGACTCACTAGAAAAGACCTGACTATGTGCTATGGGTTCATAAATTCCTATAGGAAGCATGAATAAAATTTTGGGGTCATTTTGTCTTCATCCATCCAAAGATTCATGACATTCTCAGCAACTTTTCTGTTAGCAAATTATTTTCTTCGCATTGAGACAGAATAGTGTGGTGGGAAAAAGATTGGTTTTTGACTCTATCTGTATCTGGGTTAAATCTGTCTTCTTATTTATTTATCATTGGCTGAGTAAGCTTAGAGAAGTTGACTCTCAGCATCAGTTTATTCATTTGAAAAGTGTGGGTAATGGCACCCATCTCATGTTTTTTTGTGAATATCAAATATTATTTGTAAAGTATCATTTTTCAATTACTTTTTGAAGTAAGTCTTCCCTGGGCTCAATTTTTGACTCAATTTCAGTAAATATTTTCAAATATAGGAGGCAAACAATAAGTTATGTGCTATTCAGTCATCCCTTTATTTAGTATATACTTTCTGATAATATCAGGCATTTTTGCCACTGGCATATCAATCTTTTCTTTCTATGACCTGCCATAGCACTTTGTGTTTTTCTTCTAAATATTATCATTTACACTTAGTATTATTTAATTACCTGTCTTAGGCATCCCATCAATGTGCAAACTCCTTTAGATGACAGATATCTTTTTCATACACATGTTATGCAGATTAAACCTCCTTGAACTTTCCCCTTTGTATATATTCTATGTGAATTGTTAAAGATCAAACTATATAGGAAATATGTTAGAGATAGTGAAATGATGAGAGCAATTATGTGAATTAGTTTCATGAGAAGTTAAGAGTGTTTCAGAGTACTTTAGGTTTGGTCTTTAGCATTGTCTAGAGTACTACCAGAGTCCTCATAGCAGATAATTGTATTGAACTATAAAATATAGTTGTTTTCCTCATATCCTGATTCAAGGAATTACAGTGCTACCCATTAGTATTTACCCTTCTGAGAGTATTCTCCACTAGGATTCCATTTCTATTTGCTTCTTTTTTATTCCTTTGAGAATCTTCCTGAGATAACTTCTGGGGTCAATAACTTGGGTATAAATCCTCCAGCACTGACTATAATTTGACCTTTGAGGTCATCAAGAAAGTACTCTTCTTTTTACAGGTAAGAGGGGAAATAGCTTTGTATATTAGTTTTCAATACCTGGTCACTTATTTATTCCTTTCATTAAATCATATAACTTTTAGATAGCAATATATTGAAATAGGTAGTTAGGGGGGACATTTTCTCAGACAATTCATTTTTCATGAAATAAAATCTATTAGGGTGTTTTTTGAGCTCTGTTTATCACTATTATGATGCCATCATAAAACATACACAGTATGGATCCCCAGCACATGTTTACACTGCATTTGTTTCCCAATATCCTTTTTATGTTTTCCCATTTCCCTAATATCTTGGTGTCTAATGTCACCATGCTCCACAAGAAAAGGACAAATTAGAAGTAATTTAGGGCTATGTAGCTTCATTAACTACTTTCAAAATGTTCTAACCTCTAAGAAGTAAGTGCTCAAATAGGCATTTTTTGGTGACTACTAAACTTTTTAGAAAGTAGTCTCTTAGCTTGAGTATGTGGAACTAAGGGGGATGGAGGAAAATTCTTTAAAGACCTTTTGGATCACTTATTTTGATGAGATTCTTGTTTCTTTTCTAATACCCTTTTACTATTTAACACCTGGGTTTTAATAAGTGATCCTTGTGCTCCTAGGAATCCTTCTTTTCCATAATATTGTTTTTTTGTTTTGATTTTCCTTTTTTCAACCAAGACCTTTGAAATACTGATCATACTCAAAGAATTAAAACGGATCAAGGACCTTATAACAATATGTTGATGAAGAGGCTGCTTACCCTCTCTTGTTAAGCTGCACATGTACTTGCAGAATCATTCTTAGTTATCAAAGCCACTGACTGCACAGGATTATTTGCTGGGAGTATTTCTTGCCTCCCAAGTGCAATCTGACAGTCTTCCCATGGGCTGTATTAGTAGTCTCTGTTTACCATAGTTCTGTAATTCTAGAATTAAAATATGTCTAGTGATCATGGTTTCCACTAAAAACTGCAAGTATCTTTGACCAATGAGACATCATTTTAGAGTGAGAGGTTGTGACCTGAGCAAAGCTGAAAGCTCCTTAGAGACTAAGTCAGTACCAGAATCCAAGTTTGGATCTGAAGAATTTGCTCATGGGCTGAGAGTGACAAGAAAAACTCTCGGCTTCCTTTTTGCCAAGTGGGTCAAGATTCCTAGTTACTATCCTGCATCCTTGGCCTGCATCTCTTCTTGTACTTAACAGATAGAGCACTGATACTTTGGTCTTGACTCTCACTCCTCCATCTCTTAACTTTGATAGGATTTGAGTCTCTATCATCTGTACTTCAAAGGGAACTATAGTTCAGGCTCCTGTTTTATTCACATGTCTTTCTTCTGGTTCTGTAGTACCAGCCACTAATGCAGAATAAGGAGGCAATAATATTAATTAAATTTAATTTAAAAAGTTTGTTAACAGTTATTTTAGAAGCAGTCCATTCAATTGAGAGGAAGCAATGACTTTTCTGGGAAAGTAGCATATTACAGAGGAAGAATGCTATACAGGAAGCTAGAATGTTTGATTCCTCCCCTTGTTCTTGCACTCTGATTGGTGAGATAGGACAACAATGTCAAATTTTTAAATTTATTACTCACCTAACTGAACCTATTGCCTCTCTCTTATCTACCCTCTTAATTCTAGCATCCAACAACATGTCTGAAACATAAAAGATGCCTTATAATGACTTGCTAGAAGCATGCATGCATAAATGAAAAAAGCTTACAATATTTTACAAATGAGTTAAATTGTTTTCCAAACTATACACTTCCATGGTACTATTATTTGTACAATTGTTGAAAGACTCTGTAATACTTACTAGCTAAGAAAAGGGGATTTGATATCAGAAGTTCCTTAACTGTAAAATAAATAATATAGTACCTGTTTCATAGCATTGTAGGAATTAAATGAGATAATGTAAAGCACTTTAGTATGGTGCCTGCGAGAAAAGAACTCATTAAATGTTATTACTATTATTTCCAATATCTCTTCAAGTTAGCAACTAGTCAGGCCTCATAATTTCACTGATATTCTTAAGACAATTAAAGAATAAAGTGATGCATTGATTTCCTGAGCCTATTCAGAAGGTGTTAAAAGTTTTATACAGTCTTCTGACAAGTTCTGTGTTATTGACATTTGCTGATGTCAGAATTGTTCCATGGAATAAGAATACTAGCTGTAAATTTTTGTTCTATATGTTTGTTAAATTACAAAAATTTGTAAATTAAAATTTGAAGATGCATGTGTGTATATAATATTATAACTTTGTATCTAGTATGCATTTAATATAATTTGTGATAAATTCAGTAAAAATACATGTACTATCTATGCAAATTACGATCCATTAATATTTAAGGAATGCACATGAAACACTACCCAGAATTTTAAAATATGAATTCTCTGTTTGGTGTGAAGTAAAGATATAATTTAATTTTTCTCATTTAAATAATCAGTTAAGCAAACAAAAATTATTGAAATCATTTCAACTCTGATCTGAGGTTAAGAGAATAAGTTGACGATATAGCAAATTTTACCAATAATGGACCTTGAATTTAAAATGCTACAGAATGGTCTCAAAAGTTAGGGAGAGATGAAAGTAGGCGAGAAACTTTCTTGTGTGACTGTCATAAATAAAGATGAAAAGTATAAGGAGATAAGTCCTTGAGGATTCTAAGCAGATGATGGTAGTGAGACTCTGAGTACTGGGGAGTAAGGCAGGATCACATTTATGGGTGTATCTCTTCATCCCAGATGACTGCGTAAGAAGGCAAGAGGAAATACAGTCTTAATTCCAGTGTACAGATTCTTTGTTGATCCCTGTTGGGGAAAGAAAGATTTTTCTTGAAATGTGCATCTTGACATTTATTGAAAGATTTGGAAACATCTGGGGAAGATGGCTTAAACGTATGCATCCCAAGTTCAACCTTTATTTACCAGTCTTTCTTCCTTTTTAAATATAAATATTTAAGACTATAAACTTCTTCATTAATGCCTTTTTTCAATGAATCAAATTTGTATTATGTAGTATTTTAATTATGATTCAGTTCTAGTCATTTATAAATGTCTGTTATGATTTCTTCTTTGATATATAGGTTATTCATTTTTTTTAATTTGCCAAAACATGGCAATTTAAAAATTTTGCTTTATAATTTTATTAGGTTTCAATTTAATTGTGCAGTGTGATTACAAAATACAGTTTGAAGATAGCCATTTTTTGATATCTGTTTATAATTGCTTGTGATAATTTCTGTAAATGTTTCACAAAGTCTTAAGAAAAATTCATATTCACTGATTTTTGGAGGCAGAATTTTTTATTTCCATGAAATATATAGCTTGTAACTGATTATTCAACTCTTCTAAATTTTTCTATTTTTTCACTTGATAATTTTTAATAAAAATTCTAGAGTGCTGTGTTGAATATGGGGGCTCAGGAAATAAGCCCCCATTCTAACAGCTTATTTCTCAATAACATTCTATATTTTAAGGTTGTTGTGTTTTGTTTCTACATAGAAGTTTAGAATTTGCATATCTACTTGATGAAGTAAATATTTTATCATTATACAGTTACTCTATCTATTCCTAATAATACTTTTGGTCTAAAAGTCTATTTTCTCTAATATTAATATTACCAAGCAAGCTTTATTTTGATTAATGCTGCCTATTATATATTTTTTCATCGTTTTACATTTTTTCCATGTCTTTATGTTTTAGGCATGTCTTTTGAAAATATCTTATCAGGATTCTGTTTTTTATATGCATTCTGAAAATCTGAGTTATATACATTTACATGATTATTGATATAATTGGAATTATTTCCACTATCCCACTTTTTATATCCATTTTTCATTTTATTTCTATATTTAATTTCTCTTTGGTCTTGCTTTTTATAAAGTTTGAGATTTTTATTTAATAATCTCTCTACTGGTTAGGAATTTATATGCTGTTCCTATTCTTCAGTTTGTTACTCTGAGAATATTACCATGAACATCTAACTTAAATTATCTCAAATTAACATCTGAATACTCTTTATGAAAAGTATTTGCATTTTGGAAGATTTCAACTTTGATGATTTAACTCTGTAATTCTGATCTTGTTTTGCAGTGCTCAGGCTTCTGTCTTTTTATAAACACCACAGTTTTGAAATCCTCCCCATCCTCATCACCATCATCACCATTGCCATTACTATTATTTATTCAGGCAATGTTCATTCGGATTTACATATACATTTGCAATTTTATTTGTGCATTTTTCCTTTTTTCATCTCAGGCCATTTAACTTGGTTTATTTTCCTTTTTCTGGAGGTATATTATTCAGATTCCTTCCCTTCTTCCTCCCTACCTCCCTCCATTCTTTCCTTTCTTCTTTCTTTCTATTTATTTTTTTTAAAGAAAATTTAGATTGCATTAATGTTACATAAAAAACATAATGGATTCCCATGTGCCTCACTCCCCTTCCTCTCCCACAGTTTCTCACATTAACAACATCCTTTATTAGTGTGGTACATTTGTTACAATTAGTGAACACATATTTAAGCATTGCCTCTAACCGTGGATTATAATTTATATTATAGTTTACACTTTGTCCTTGCAATTTTGTAAGTTATGACAAAATATATAATGGCCTGCATCCATCATTGCAACGTTGTTTTTAATTCAAGTCTTAGTGGTCATTTTTCCTATCTTTATTTCATGTCATTCTGTTTTTAGAGGGCTGTGTGATAAACATTTGTTGAACGAATGAATGAATGTTCTTGGTGTAATAATACTTAGTTTTTTTAAGATTATATATCTTCTTGTATATATAAATATATCTTTATTTATATATACACACAGGCACACACACAGACATAGAGCACACTTGAGTTTTTGTGGCAATGGCATAAAAGAAGTTCAGACAATTGGGTGTTCTGTGTATACTAATAAGAAAGAGGTATAGATTTAGAACCTGAAAATGATTTTTGCATCTTCTAGAGTGATTAAGTTAATTCCATTTATCCTAATGAATAACTGTCCATATAAAGGGATTGCATGACTCACCAATATCAACGGGGAAGTACTCCTAGCCAGAGGCTGTAGAGATGGATCTGGGCAGCAGCAACGTATTAAGATTGGGATGAATTGGAAAAAGCGATCAATTTAAACATATGTTTAGACTTCAAAAATGGCTATAAATATTTCATATAGATTATAAGTATCTATGAAAGGGCATCAATTTATCCACTCAAGACTAGCCACACATTGAGTAAACTGGGATGTGGAAATGAAAGAGAATGGTTACAAGTATATGTTATCAATATGAAATTGTCCAAAAAATGACTAGTTTACATGAATAGCCAAACAACCAGGTTATAAAACAAACTGCACACACCACCACGACACCACCACCACCTCCAATCACAGCAACATATACATAAATAAAGCTTCTCTTTGGGTTCCAAACAATGATTTAGACTTGTTGAGATACATAGAAGATCAGATCACTGAACAGGGAAATGTGAGATGAGGGTCTGTTGTTGGTGAGGTGATTGCTCTTGGATAAGTTTCTTCCCACTCTTGGATTCAGTTTCTCCATCTTTACAATGAGGAAATTTGTCTAGGCTCTCTTTAAAATCCTATCTAACCATCTATGTGTTATGTATATATAAGAAATACTGCAGGGAGTTCTACAACTTTCTAAATTTCTATTATAATTTCTTATTTGACATAGCAGTTTTGTAGTTTTATGGGGATACTTTTATAATTTTGTCATTAGTGTCCAACTTAATTGTCAATTGTTATCACAAAATACAACCTGAAAGAAAAACACTTTTTGACAAAATTTTAGGCTTGTTTTTTGCGTATTTGCCCATAACTAATTACAGAAATACTACTGAGATATAAAACTAAAACACTCCAAATCTTTTTATACAAAGTACAATATTTAAGCATGGTTTCAATTATTTAAAAAAAATATTATTTCTCTTAAGATAATGAAACCAATGCCTCACATATGACACAAAGAAATGTCCAGAAGAAACTATACAGAAGTGAGAGAATTTATTCTCTTGGGTCTAGCAAGGCCTCTGGAGTTGAGAGTTGTCTTCCTTGTGCTCTTCCTTGTAGTTTACATTGCCACTGTGGTAGGAAACTTGGGCATGATTGTTTTAATCAAAATTGATTATCGACTTCACACCCCCATGTACTTTTTTCTCTCAAGTTTGTCTGTTCTAGGTCTGTGTTTCTTTACAAATGTCACTCCCAAAATGCTAGAAAATTTCCTCTCTGAGAAGACCATCTTGTATTCAGGGTGCTTGGTGTAGTGCTATATTGTCATTGCTGTGGTCCTTACGGAGCACTGCATGTTGGCTGTCATGGCCTATGACGGCTACATGGCCATCTGTAACCCCCTGCTCTACAGCAGCAAGATGTCCAAGAGTGTCTGTGTCTGCCTGTTCATTGTCCCTATGGCTTCCTCCTCAGTGTTATGGAAACTTTGAGGACCTACAACCTCTCCTTCTGTGGTACCAATGAGATTAACTATTTCTACTGTGCTGATTCTCCCCTTATAAAACTGGCATGCTCTGGCACCTATAGTAAAGAGTCATCGATGTACATAGTCGCTAGCTACAGCAACGTCTACTCCCTCCTGGTCATTTTCATATCCTACATGTTCATCCTAGTTGCCATCTTCAGAAGCCGTTCAGCAGAGGGGAGGAAAAAAGCTTTTTCCATCTGTGGCTCCAACCTGATGGTGGTCACAATCTTTTATGGGGCCCTCTTCTGTATGCATTTGAGAAGTCCTACAGAGGAGTCTGTGGAGCAGGGCAAAATGGTGGCCATGTTTTATACCATGGTGATTCCCATGCTGAACCCCATGATCTATGGCCTCAGGAACAATGATGTGAAAGAGGTATTGCAAAAAGCAATAGGGAAACAAAAATTGGTAAAATAAAAGTTTGAAGTTACCATTAAAAAAATCCTGAAGTGGTGCTTGATATGATATTATTCAGTTATACAGTACATTTTAGGTTAGTGGTGCACGATACTTTTCTGACTTTGTTAGACAGCTAACTGGATTGAAATTATGGAATTTAGTAGTTAAAAATGGGAAGGATAGGAGATACCATTTAAGCAGTTCATTATCATTCCTGATTGTATTAATTAGTGTTGCTTCTTTCAATTAGTGCTGCTTCTTTTAAGAATAGCTTAAACAATGTAGGGGTTTTGTTTCCATTTTTTTTTGTCAGATAAGAAATTTTGAAATAGGTATTCCCTGACTTGTAAACCAGGGTTATTAGGTTAGTTTGTTAGACTCCTTACATCTTGTTTTATGTCGACTATAGCTTATGTTCTCAAAGTTACTTCATGATCCAAAATGGCTGCTAGAGAGCCAACTTCCGTGTGCACATGTTCTTCAGATGCACTAAATTTTCCATACAACATATCTGCTTATATCTCATTGGCTAAAACTTAATCACATTTCGATATCTCCCTGAAAAAGAGACTTGGAAATGTATATTCAAAGACACTGTGGACCAGAATGAAAAATGAGGGTTTTATATCTATGGATCTAGCTACCTCTACCCTCCACATCACTGGTGAATAAATGTCTAAAATTACATGGGAGGAAGGCATTTAAGGTAGCTTTACTGGGCAAACAGAGATCATAGGAAGGTGATTTCACACATGCAAACACACACATACACATGGGTGCAATCTAAGCTGTTCTCACTTCAGTGCTTCTACTTTGCCAATAACATGTAACTCAACCTTTTGATTTACTTTCGACTTAAGATCTCATGGCAACCTTTCCCCAATCAGTAAAAACACTTTTAATTAACCTTTCAGTGTAAATCTTTCTCCATGTTTTGACATTTTCAATTGCTTTCTAGGATTAAAGAACTTTAAAACCAGAAATATCTTAGAGACTATCTGATCTGAAAGCTTTATATATTGATGAGTAGATTTGAATCCAGAAAACTTTCCCATAGGGCTAGACTGAAGTTGTCCATTGTTCTATCTTTGAATTAAGGTTTGTGTTATCTATGTATTTACAGTGATAACCTTACCTTGAATGCCTGAAAGTCTTGCTGTGTACTATATCCCATACACAATTTTAAAAACCAATATTTTTTTTCTTTTTTAAGAATATTTCAGTCTTACCCCTTCCTCATTTAAGTACTGTATTGCTATACCAGTTTCAATGATTACCAACACTTGAAATGTGAAACATTTTATTCACAGATGGGAAGGTTTTGGATACATGCTAAAGGTTCCATATGAATTCTTGAATAAATTCTCTTCTAAAATATTTTTCCAAATAAATTATATATTTTCAGAGGTCCAGTATTAAAATCACACAGGCTTTTTCTTACATCATCTATTATTTTGTGGACTTATTCTAAGGGCATCTGGCTGTGTAAGAAATTAAGATTATATAGAAGATATAATTTTACCTAACATTTTCTTCCTTTTCTTTTCAAGGATCATTTTAATATATAGAAGCTACTTTTAACAGTTGTTTCATTAAAGTTATATTATAAACCATTATACTTAGGTATTATGCACAACTGTTTAGATGTAGACATGGGTAGTGAAGTTCACTCATATTTCAAGTAAGGACTTGCTACCATTCTGACTTTTCACTCATTTCTTTACTATTCTAGCACCTGAGACTCTAATATAGCCTTAGTAGTATTACCACATGCCTGAAACTTTAGGTTGTTAGAGGATGGTCATAACTGCTAGCCCTAAATCAACTATGAACATGGGTACACTATAATTTTCTTACTTAATTTCTTTATCAGTTAATATAATTCTTTAAAATATCTTGGCAATAAAGGCAAATGCAAGTGATAATTCACATTTGAGGAAAGGTCTTGTGATCTTTATGGACATTTTTATGACAGGATTCTTTACAAATTTCAAACCCTCTTGTGCTACTAAGTTCAAAGCCAGAATCAAGAAAGAATCTAAGTCAAGTTACATGGTTGGCCTGAAAAACACATCATACATATCTTTAAATACTGAACAGAGAAACATATATATTTGGGATCACAGAATGAATTATTGTATGATGAGGGAAGAAAAATTTAGCAGAGGAGAATGTGCACGATATTCCCAAACTGGCCAGGCCCAGTGATGCTTCCAATCTCACCTATCCATGTATCATGAAAGTTAAGGGAAGCCCAAAGCAGTAATTCATATGTAATATTATCATTATTTTGTTAAATTAATATTAACCATAAAAAATAGCCATAAATTCAATAGATAAGGTTTTGGTTTGTAAACAAATCTGCCAGTGTAAGTACAAGTTATCCAGTTGTGGATTTTTTTTGCTTATGAGATCACTGTTAACAGACACTTCCCATATTTAAGTTGATGACTACCTTGGTAAGATGAATCTATTCCCCACTCACTAGAAGATGAACCATGACACTTAATTTCAGAGTTTTTGTTTTCAGATTAATTGGATATAGTATTCAGGGATTTATGAAGATTTATTAAAAGCTTGTTGACTGATAGATGCATAGATAGCCCAAACAGTCTTGCTTTCTAGGTTATCGTTATTAATAATTCTGTTTAGTCATTGCTAGTTATTATTATAAAATTATATATTATGTACACATTAGGCAAGGAAAAGGGAGCTCAAGCAGTAAACAATGAATGATAAAGATCAATTTATCAAAACATCTAGAAAAATCCCCTAATTTGGATGCAGGGAAGAGGCAAAAGTTAAGCTAAAAGTGATCAAGCTATGTGGTTGCCTGAGAAACAGGAAAATCAATGTCCCTTGCCTTCTTCCTCTGCGAGAGACTTGGGGTTTGAGTGGGGAGATGAAAGACATTTCACTGGGTTTTCAGAATTTATGTTCTAAGAAGAGTTGTATTATTTTTCTAGTTGAACCACTGGAAGAAGAAAATTCCCAAAATACAATGATAGAACCACATACCTAGAGAGGTAGGGCCTAGACCCTCTAAGGCCTCTCTGGTCCAGCATGATGAGGTAGTTGCAAAACTTCTTTGGTTTTAAAGGGGAAAAAAGTAAATGAAAGAGGCAAAACATTAGAGGCCTGTGTTTCAAGTAAGGAAAATTCAGTAGGAATCAACAAAGAACCAGGATATATCACTAGAACATAAGCTCTATGAAAGCAGATGCTATTTTTACCCCTAATGTATCCCAGGCACATAGTGAGTGTATAAATAAACAAATGAATGAATGTCAATATTTACAGATGATGGCATCAAAGACAAGAATTGTCTTACTTTCCAATGCCTTGGGGTACATTCATTTCCTGGAACTCAGATGCAGCCCTGTGGACATCGGAAAGAGGGCGTAATCAAGTTCAGTTTCTTCCATTTTAAAAAAATGAAGCCTCAAAGTATTAATTAAGTTCATTTAGAGATATAAATTTGCATGTTTCACATTATGGAGATAGTGAACAGGAAATTATACCCACCTATCATCTCTTTAAAGATTCTCTTTTTCAATAATTATTTAACTCATATTGCTCAAGCATGTTAATATCTTTAATCTCCTAAATGGGTAGTAACTATGAACATGAAGAAGAGAGGTAATATAAATCATTTTCTATCAATAAAAAACACGTATAAAGAAATTTCCTTTTACATAGTGTTAAGAGAAAAAAAAAAAAAAA